>PVKM010018305.1:0-10302 GCA_004027735.1 Carollia perspicillata
AGAAAGAAGAAGAAGAAGAAGAAGAAGAAGAAGAAGAAGAAGAAGAAGAAGAAGAAGAAGAAGAAGAAGAAGAAGAAGAAGAAAAAGAAGAAGAAGAAGAAGAAGAAGAAGAGACAAGATACAAGAACCATTGCACACAGGACAATGATGCTTCAGTCCCCTTCAAAGTAGGCACCTTGGGACCTCACACAGTTCTCCCAATCGCCATCAGCTGCCCAGTCATACTTTCCTGAATCTCATCGATGGTCTCAATTCTCTTCCCTTTCAAAGGGGATTTTAGTTTTGGGAAAAGCCAGAAGTCACAGGGCACCACATTTTGGCTGTAGTGGGGCTGAGTCATCTGGGTGATATGATGTTTCACCAAAAAAAAACTCTGCAGGAGATGTGATACACGAGTGGGCGTGTTGTGGTGATGAGGCTGCCAATCACCAGTTGCCCATAGCTGTGGCCTTCTGAACCACCCAAATAGTTCAACAGAGGAATGTTCAAGTTCAAAGCAAAATCCGATGCAGGTTCGTTGCTCTACTTGCTCAGGCATTTTGAATGCAACAGCCACACAGTGCACATGCTCACTCACCAGCGTCCATCACCCCCGCCAACCAGAACGGTGAAGTCATTGTCATTCACGCACAGACATTCCAGTCTACTCTCTTAGCTGCCAGGTTATGTCGATGCGGTGCAAACCATTCTTGGGAGTTTTTCCGGACAGGCCTCATATACGCGGAAGGACTGGCTCCTTGTTTAAACTCCTCCCCACACACACAATGAAACACTTTTCCATGAAGCACCCCCTGTAGACATCCATTATGGTTCCTATCACACAGTATAGCAGTTATGTATCTACTTGTACATCTTTCTTATTTTACTGGAAGTTCCTGGGGCCATGGCTTTATTTTATTCTTCTTTATGGCCTTAGAGACATAATCCGTGCACAGCACACAGCATTACATACTAAATACATGCTCACTGGCTAGTAGGTTCAATGGATACATCGTTATGGAGAGGTGGACGTGTGAGGTCGCCGTGATGGCTCGAGAGGCTCTTTGTAAAAGGAGTTTGGGCAGGGCTATCTGGCTGGCAGAGCGGGCTAAATACCTGCTCTGAAGTCGCGTTTTCATAGCAAGTCTGTTCTGTTTTACCTGGAGAGTGTATTGTTGGGAGGGTCTATGTGAAGAGGCAGAGCCGATGTTTCAAATCTCTTAACCCATCAGTTTTTTTCATGAACGTAAATGGATGAAAAATTTAAAGCATACTTCAGCATTCTCAGTACTTTGGAAGTTTGATCTGAGGTCTTTTCTTAGAGGAGAAGAGGTGTAATTATTAGTCAAAGTACTCGCTCCGGCGTCTGACACCCAATCTCGATTTTTTAAAGAGATGTGAATTAGCACCAATTTGCATTTTTTTTTAGAGGGAGTAATTTGTGGACTAAAAGTCGTCCTTTCCGGAGCCTTTACGATGTGGCAGTCATTCTGCTAATCGCTTTTATTCATGATGATACCGAGTCCTTGCAGAAATTCCACGAGGTGTTTAGGATTATTTGGACAGGTAAAGAAACTGAGGCTCAGGGAGGTGAAAGCACTTATCAGGACCTCACAGTAGAATGCGATGGGCACGCCTGATTTCAAACTGGGAACTTCACTCACTCTGCTCCTTCTCGGGCATAGCAGGACTACCCAGAGGCATGTCTGCTACAAAAGAGAACCGCCTAGATTCAGGTGGTTTTGACGTCGCTCCTCTTCCAAACTGAGCAGGCTACTTTTTGTAGTCTGTGTTAAATTCATCTCTTTTTCTTCGGAACAAAATATGTAATCTAGTTTGATCTTCATTACTTGTATAATTTTTTTTGTTACCCAGAACATTCTTAAACGTATATAAATGTTAGAAGTAAATTACCTTAAAAATGAAGCTCTTTAGTTATTATGCAAAAAATTGAGCATAATTTTTAGAATTATTTATAATAGAATATGTAATATATATGCTATGTAAATATATATAAAAAGCAAAGTGTAAATAGTCTAGACGTATGTCAAATATACCTGTTAATTATATTCTAACACAATGTGTATGACTCTCTACTCTGTACATTGTCTTTTTACAGCACTAAAATGAAAACTTTCAAAAGCCAAGTTCTGGCTGAATTATATATATTTTATATTGGAGAAAACCCATCATTTTCTGTTTCCTGTGAAGACTTTTTTTTGTTATCTGTTAAGTGATTCACGGCCAGACATGGGTACTTTGTTCCAGAGTGAACAAAGAATTATTTCTTCCTGACAATTGAACGGCTTAGAAAGTAACAGAGTTTGGAACCAGACAATAGATCACCAACCTCCAGATCAAGAAGGACAATAATGGCTTTGTGCTAGTGTTGAACCTGATCATAGGGCAGACTTTTTCAAATATTAGTGGAAAATGGTGCACGGGAAAGGAGAGAATATAGACATGAAGGCAGAAGAAACACATTTTGCAAAAATGAAATAATGAGCAAATTTCTCACTGGGGTATGATTTTATATACTGGGAAGATTTTAAAGGCCTCTAAGGTAGCATTCTACTGTAAATACATATATATAAATTTACTGTGTGTGTGTGTATATATATATATAGCCTATATATATATATATATATAATGCCTATATATATATATATATATATATATAGCCAATATATATTGGCTATACATAATTGGCAATATGAACTGTTTTAGTGGTGTATTTTAGGGTTTGAATTTTTAATTTATTTATATGTTTTGCTATTGTCCCTTTTTGCAGGTAGATTCAATTCTTTAAAACATTCATTTCTGAGGAATCTGTGACCATTTGTGTATGTTCAACCCTTTACATCCTCAGCCAGTTCTTCTCTGTTGATAAAAAATAAATCACATTATTTATTCATTCTATCCTATTGTTTTAGTTTCTGTGATTAAAAAAAGCCCTTCTCTTAAAGTTAAGTCAGAGCATTTTGGTGGTCTTTGGCTTTCTATAACAGTGTTCCATCATAAATCTTTGTGGTAAGTAGGCAAATAAGGGTACTGTAGGGGTTTTTTTAAACAACCAAATGCATATAATATTTCATTGTGTTCAATTCATCAAGACATGAAGTTATTTTGGGGAGTTTGAAGCACCTCCATCTATGTCCTTATTAATGCTATGTTTCCTCAACCTTTTAGGTTCTGGAGTATGCATTTTTCATGTAATAAACATGACTGTGACCTAATTTCCACACAATAGGTTGCACCCACTAAAGGGAATGTTTTGACCTTGACAGCTGCCAACACTTGAAAACCACCTCCTCAGTCGAGGCAGAACACATGTCACCACCCTCAAAACATGGCTCAGACCTCATCGCAGTGCCCCTTACCCTGCTCCAGACAACCCCCGATCGGCTTTCTGTCACTGCAGATTCTGTTGTATTTTCTAGAATTTTCTAAAAATGGAAGCATATACCGTGCCTCCCCCTGGGCCTGGGCTCCTTTAATCGGCCTTATCAAGACGCATTCGTGCTGTGCTGTGAATTCATGCAGACACATATAAATCATCTATTCTTTTTGTATCACTGCGTAGTATTCCATTCTCTGTTATGGACATCCCTTTTCTTCCAAGTGGGACATACATTTTCACTTCTCTTGGGTAAACTCTTAGAGGAAATGGCTGGATAGGGATGGTGTATGTCTAGCTTTTTAAGAAACTGCCAAATGGTTTCTCAAGGCAGTCACAGTATTTTGATTTCCCACCAGGCACGGGAAACGGAGAAGCAAGGGAGGACATAGCAGTTGCAGTGACGGCATAGTCTTGCCAACACTTCTGTCAGTACTTTGTTCAAACATTAGTGATTTCAGTAAGTGTACAATCGGTGGGCTCCATGTGCGTGATCAGTAATCCTAGTGCGGAGGGTCTGTGTCAGTGCTTGGTGTCTCTATTGTAAATGTTAATGTAAATGTAATACTTATATTTTTAAAACATTTGCTGACATATGGCAATACATTGATTTTTATATTTAAGACCTATTTTGCAACCTTATTAGAGCACTTATTAATTCTAATAATCTTGTTCATTCCTTAGGCTGTCGTACTCAGTAATCGCCACTTACGAATACAGATAGCAACCTGTATAGCTTTTTCTTTACTTGCCTTGTTCTAGCCTGTCTCTTCAGTAAAACAGTGAGCCGAAGTGGTGAGTGCGGAAATCTTGCTTCTTTTCAACCCCCCACTTTTTTTTTTCCAGGAGAGAAGTTACCAATACTTTACTGTTAAGTATGATGTCAGAAGTAGGTTTTTCGTATAAACCCTGATTGAGTTAAGGGCTTCTAATCTTAGTTTGTTGAGATTTTTTTTCATGGATAGCAATTGAATTTTGTTAAGTGCTTTCTTTTCTCTTATGAAAATGATAACATCTTTGTCTTTATTCCCTGTTGATATGCGGAATTATATTGATAGATACTCACATGTTAAACTTTTGGCATTGAAGAAATGCCCTACTGAGTTATGGCACATTATCCTTTTTATATCTTGTTGGGTTAGATTTATTAATAATTTGCTGTGTATTTTTGTATCTATGTTCAGAGAATCCATTTTTTAAATTTTTTAGTAATGTTTTAATCTGATTATGATATCACATTATGCTGACTTTAGAGAGTATTCATTCATCCTCTATTCTTTGAAATAGTTTATATAAGCTTTGCATATTTCTTCTATGAATGTATGATAGAATTTACCAGTCACACAATCTAGACCTAGAGTTTTCTTGATGGGAAGTTCTTTTTTTTTTTTTTTTGCAAAAAATACTTTCTTTAATAGACACAGGATTATATGATTTTTCAACTATGATTATACGATTATATTTATTTTCTGTCAATTTTGTGAAGTTGCATTTTTTGAAGAATTTTTATGTTGCATTTTTATGTTGCATTTTTTGAAGAATTTTTATGTTTCATTTAAATGTTCAAATCATTGTTTTAAAGTTGTTTGTAATAACCTCCTAGTATCTTTTTTTATCAACTTTTTTATTGTGGTATAATGTAAATTTTACTATCTTAACCATTTTTAAATGCATGTTCAGTGGCATTCAGTAAAATCATGTTACTGTATAAGCATCATTATTATCCATCTTCAGAAAACCCTATACTCATTATACAACGACTCCCCACTTCCCGCCCCCAGTCTCTGACAGCCACCATCCTACTTTCTGTCTCTATAATTTTGACTATTCTGAGTACTACATATAAGTGGAATCGTACAGTTTTTGTCTTTCTGCGACTGGCTTATTTCACTTAGCCTGGTGTCCTCAAGGTCCATCCATGTGGTCATATATGTCAGAATTTGCTCCTTTATTCAGGCTGTGTAGTAGTCCACTGTGTGCATATATCATATATGTTCATCCACGCATCTGTCAATGGGTGTGAGCTGCTTGTATGTTTTAGCTACTGCAGATAATACTGCAAGGAACACGGGTTTCCAAAAATGTCTTGGAGATCTTGCTGCTGACCCTTCGAGTATGTGCCCGGAGGTATACTTGCTGAGCAAGACGGTAATTCTACCTTCTTTCTGAGAACCCACCATACTGTTTTCACGGTGGCTATACTACTCTGAACTCCCCCAGCAGGGACAAGTGTTCCAAACTCTGAAACGCCTTCCACTTTCTGTTTTCTGGTTGATCATCTGTGTTGCTGGCAACCATTCTAATGGGCAGGAGGTCATATCTCATCCTAGTGTTGATTGGTAGTTCTCTAAGGATGACTGATTTAATCACTTTTCATGTGCTTATTGACCATTTGAACATCTTCTTCGGTGGTCTCCAGTCATGATGGCTTAGGGACCACTGCTGTCTGCTCCTTTTACCTTAGTCATCTCTCAAGGCCCAATTTGCAAATACAGCCACATTCTGAGGTATGGTGGATTCGGACTTACGTATACGAATTAGGGAGAAACACGGTTTAGCCCATCGCAAGTTCACCCATGAACTTGAGAACGTCATCCATGCCCACGAGAAGCCCAGCAGCCCAGCAGTTCTCTGTGTGACAGAAATGGGTGAGAACCAGTCCCCACTCTGCTCCGTCATTTGCTGGAGCCGTCCTGGCAAGTGGGTGTTGGGACAGTGATGGGTCCACGGGGCAGGAGCCGAGGTCGTGAGCAGTCAGGGGTGTTTCCCACAGCAGGAGATCTGAGCATTGTGTTTCCATGGCCACCACAAAAACACACCGGTGTTTTCTTGAAGCATCAGCCCTCAAACAATGCATGTCCATTTTACAAAAACAAAGGCATTGCATTACCAACATTTTACTTTATGCAAACAGAATATTCATAATAGCAGCATACATATCAAAGTGAAAAACATGCCCAACTCCTTCCAAATCTTCTAAAGTCTGAAGTGTAGTTTACAGAGTGGTGGGAAGTGTAGACTCTCTGTGTCTCTGGGAGACAGCAGTGATCTGGACTTGGACGTAGGAACCTTGTTTATCAGAAGAATGAACCAGCGAACACCGGCAGCTGCCCGACCCCAGAAGAGACCGGGAGTGGACGGCCCCACCCCGCCCCAGAGGGAGCGAGGCCCCTGCTGACATTTTGATCTGGGCGCAGGGGGCCCCATTCCAGACTCTGGCCTCCAGAACTGCGGGGAAGGAAATCTGTTTTCAGTTGCCCAGTTGGTGCTAATCTGGGACAGTCACGCGGAGCTAATGCAAAAGGTGTGACGCAAACTTATTTTGAACGACCACCAATCTTAATGTTCATCCTCAGTGTAAGTTTTTACAAAGGTGCGATAAACTGCTTTTCAAAATGAAAACTTCCGGCAAAATGGCGGCATTGGCAAAACGACTGTTCTTTTCAGAAACTTTCATCTATGAGTTCGCATATACCTAGTAAACAGAGTGCATGGAGATATTTGACAAAATCATTTTGTTTACTGAATATTGCTTAGCTAACCGATTGATTTTTTTTCACCTGATGTGTTTCGTTGATCTGCCAGTGAGATTTTTCAAGCTCAGTGAAACTTCCTGAACTATCTGATAAAAGGATAAACCCTTTAAAAACATCTCTTTTCTTTTGCTACAATATCTACAGATGTTTGTTTTATTCTGAAGTCTTTGAAACGAATACCTGACAGGAAAATAAAGGTATAACATGAATCTAAATTCTAGCAAAACACAGTCAGTTATGGTTCACCAGCCTTTATCCCTAAATAAAGTTTTTAAAGCCTGGCTGTCTACCCGAAGAGGTGACAAGATTTTCAGACAGAGAGGAGGAAGTTCAGAGAAACAAGATGCTTGTGGCAATGCCTGAACCAGAGAGAATGGCTAACTGTGTGATTTTTGAGACTCTCAGTGTGGTGGTCTTGATCTTCGTAATAAATAGGCCCCTCGAGTCATGCAGTTGCAGGAACCTGACTCCGCTGGTTCTCCGTGTGGAGCTAGTGTAAGCCAGTACCGCGTCTCATTCATTTCTCTGGGCCCTGGGATATGGCACTAAAGAAACAAACAAACAAACAAAAAGTGGAGGAAGACGAACAAAAATAAACAAAGAAGTAATTATCTACGGTGGTAAGTACGGTGCACAAAAATCACGCAGGTTTGGGGGCAGAATGTGCCTGGGGATACTGTGGTTTCATAAGTGGGTTCAGGTAACCTCTCGTTACTGTAGTTATTTTGAGGATACGTATGAACAGAACAAATCTAGAGGAGAATGTTCCCGGTGGAGGGACTATGGAGCTTTCAGAGAGTTGATCTCTGATACTTGCTTCTCTAAATTAAAATTTATAAAAGTCCTCAATTATTAAACAGAAAACAATGTTTATGAGTGTTTTGGACCTAAAATAATATTTAGTCAATCCAACATATCGAGGTACACTGCTGTATTGAGCCAGTTGAAATCATGGCTGGGGTGATTTCTAGAAATTGATGTTTTTGAGAAAGGCTCTGTCTCTTTCTTGAAAGCAGGAGAGGACCTGTTGTCCCTGGGGCCCCTCAACTGGTACTTTCCAGGTAGACTCAGGAGTGTGATTATTTCCAGTGCTGAGACCAAGATTCTCTGATCCCTGTGATAAAAATAGCTTTGGGTTGGCCTGAGGTGTGGTTCACTCGAGTTGAGAATAGACATCTTTTTGTGTCTCTCGCATGGAAGGTCTGTTTCAACAGCTGAGAGAACAGATTCATTCAACAAACGCTTGCGGCAAAATATATTTAGGGCATATAAGACATTAAGCATATAGCTTAACACGTCAAAGAGTTCATGAATAGTATTAGTTTTTAGCCAAGCTCATCAGCCAGATTGAATAACACTAGAGTCGAGTTGATCATATCGCAAAGAAATTATAAATGTCAAATGCGTAATAAAACTCACATTGACATGGCTAACACCTTCTGCCTTGGTTTTAAACTGAGAACCTCTAACAATAACCAGAAAGTTAATTGATAAACAAATTAGACAAGGAGAGTTAATTGGACGACAAATATTCCTCATTGCATCAAAGTAGCCCGAGGCACTATCCATACTTAGACGACGTGTTGTGACTGAAACTTGACTTTCCTTGTCTAAAGCTTCCTGTCTCCTGAGCAGAACTTAAAAGTGTGTTAGAACTGTTACTTCACTTTTTTTCATGCCTCCACAGCTCCCTGTGTCTCTTTCTGATGATCACAGTTGGCTGACTTCTATTTTCATAGACGTATTACTGAAATCTACTCAGAGCTCAGTCAACACCTCCACCACTTCCAACCTGGGTTCTAGCCAGATCCGAACTATTTCCTTAGCACCGTAATATGGAAGTCTTCTCTGTTCCTCAGTTTCCTTTTCTATAAATCGGGTCTAGCAGTTGGACCTATTTATGTTTGTAAAAATGTTCTGTTAAATAATAAAATGCCAGGGAACTGGTTAACATCATTCCTGTCGGATAAAGGGCTATGGAGGCAATGTAAACTTTATTCGGTTCCAGCTTATTCCGAGCCACTGCGCTTCTCTCGGCCACGTCTGCTCATTGCTGTGACTATCATACATATATGTTGAATTTATAGCACAGCAGTCAGCGAAAATTATATTGCCAACCTGAGGAGGTATCATAGTTTAGTCTCTAAGAATTTAGAGCCTTTTTATAGAAATGTCACTTAATCCCAGCAGGTGGTTAAGAAGATTAGTAGCAAAATTTTTACTACATTTTTTTTCCCCTACCTCCACGCATTAGAATGTTGGCTCCACAGGGCTGGGATCTTGGTTGTGTTTGCTGATATTTCCAAGTGCATAGTAGGCACGCGACAGACCTTTATTGAATCAATGAATGAATGAAGAAGGAGGCTTGCTATCAGTTCCATAGGGAGGCACATTAAGATCCCATCAGCCCTGTACCTAAAGAGTGCATTTCATTATCTAACAGTTACCAAACTATAGAGTTCTCCTCTGGGTAGTATCGGTTTGATGTAGTAACGGCACAGGCTTGCCTCATTTCCTGCCACACCCAGTACTTGACGAATGGAAAAACTGGGAGCTTAGAGCCTATCACTTGCTTGGTTGTATTTTTGTTTGTAGGAAAAAAAAAAAGAATATTCACTGCTAGATCTTTTTGTGAAATAACCATCTCACTTTGTCAAAAACGGTTTTATTTAAATGTAGAGCAATCTTTAGCCTGTGGAACTCCTGGATGTTATTAACGGGTACAAGAAAAACGTGAGAAAGTTAATTCCTTGAGATTTAAAATAATCACATTGGAGGTACAGGTGAGAAAATATCAAAGTCATTTCTGATTTAATGATTCAAAAGGACAAGTTGAAAATAGGTATAGGTATTTCACATAAGAAAGATGAATGATAAATGATTGCTAAATCGGATATAACTTAAGAGAAACGGCCCATTTTCAATTTCCTTCGGGTTTCTGTGTATTGAAATAGAATGGCAACAGGAGAAAAAGAGCAATGTTCTAAAATGAAGAACACCGTTCTAATAATGTTATTACAAAGTTTTTCTTTGTATAAGGTTGGGAATGACAGAGGAGGAGATTTGTAAAAGTTTGTTAGAAAACGTGGGGAGGAATTTCTGGGGGACGATAAGGAGAATAGTTAAGTACGGTAGCGGATTTCGATGATGCACTGTGTCCTTCAGAACTTCGTTTTTTCAGAGAAGTTCCTTCAGACGTGTGCTGGCAGCCTCTCTCGCCGCATCCTTCCAAGGCCTGCTGATACACTTGCGCTGAACAGGTTGCTATTTTCCCAGCAAGCTTTGTCTTTTGCGAGCCTTTACACCTCGGAAAGGCTGTCTCTTTAGTCGGAACTATTGCCCCAAAGCTCCAGTAACAAAGTCAGATGCACGCTCTTTTGTGGGGATGCC
>PVKM010018305.1:10402-25270 GCA_004027735.1 Carollia perspicillata
CGTCTTTTTCATCATAATAAAACTCTGTAAGTTAATCTACTCATTATGTACTGCTTTACTTTTCTCAGCTGAAGTGGAAACCTGTACACTTACAAAATATTCTTGTTACACGGTGCTGTCAATACATATGTTTAGCTAGTACATTGAGAGTGACTGTTGTAATTGGCTGTTTTTGAAAAGAATGATCTGGTCATTTCTACAAGGATGTTATCACCTGTCTTCGTAGCTGAGAGAATAAACTGGATAGTATGTGTGTTGCTAGGATTTTAAGGAGCAACTGTGACCATTGACAGAACGTGAATGAAGATAGATGGTTGGAAGGGAAATGGCAATAACCCAAGTTAAGAAAAAGTGAAGAACAGTCACATTCCATCGAAGAGTCTCCCTTCTCTTTCCTGTAACAGTTGGAAAACTCGGTTCCAAATGATTGTTTAGAAAACCTTTTTTAAATGTCAACTCAGATTAATTTTATTCAATCTATGGAACCTCTTTATTTACGCTTATTTTACAGTTATGATTTTTATCCTATTAATATACTATTTGAGCTTCCTTCCGTCTTAACTTAGTCATGAGTTATTGGAGTAGAAATTGACTGTATTTTTGTCTTTGCATATTCACACCTTGCATGGTGTCCAACGAGTGATGATTCTTCAGATGGCACCATTTTTAGCTAAGGTCACAAAGGGCATTATCTAGATAACAGATGAATTTTGTTGTAGGGTGATGTTTTTCCTCCTTACTCTTTTCAGAGACTTGGCCTTGGGCACCTACTAATGATCTTTAAAGACTGTCTTCTTTAAATCTCACAATGAACATGTGAGATCAGCATCGCTCTACACCTATTGTAGATGAGAGACTGGACACTCATGGTTAATTACATGGGCTCAAGTCAGACACAGGGATCGTTAGACATGGAACTCTAATTTGAACTAGTTTACTCCACAGCCCATGCTTGCATCCACCGTCCTGCACAGAATGAAACCCCTCTGAAGCAGTGTAAGAATGTGCGCTTTTAATGAACTTGGACACACAGCCCCGAGGAGGTTTTTAGCTCACTGTGCACAAAATCTCTGTGCTGGATTTTCTCTTAAATTTCTTCTTTGTACCTGATTAAAAATTGCTTGGTTCAAATTTAGAGATAATTTCTTGTTCCACATTCAGGAATGCTTTCTCTACATCTTCTAAGGTCACAACTGGCTAATCTGATAAACTAACTTGTGGTTGGAAGAACATCAGAAAGAAGATAAATCCTTTAGCACCATATAGCACATTTTGAAGCACAGTCCCAGTAAGAAAACACCCCCATTTTGATCAGTAGGGTCACTGTTAGAATCCCAAATCATGTGGGAAAAAAAGTCATCATCTCATGCACGAGGCAGGTCTTTTGTGATAATTGGCGACGAGTGATGCTATTTAAATTATACCCTTCAGATAAGTACTGGGGAATTAGATATTGACAGCTATTGCAACAGCTGTTTAGTAAATGAAGTTTGACATAACATAGCCTTAGCATGGAGGAGCTCATAGGATGAGAGAGAGAGAAAGGAGGAGGGAAATGCTGATAGAAATTCGAGGGACGAACAGGATCAGGTCAGCCTGAGAGCGCATCGGAGAGAGAATTATCAGGAGAGCATCTGAGTTCAACTCTGCTCAATACATAGGGTTTTGCCAAGGGCATTATGGGAGATCTGTACACTTGGCCTGTGCAAAGCTTTTGTAAGACTCTCTAGTGGTTAGGAAAACTGACCACCCTTAGGATGATTGCCCAGGAGGGATATCAGCATTATGTAGTTCCATGTAGTTCAGAATACTTTGAAAATAATTGAGGACAAGCAGCAATGATGGAATACGAGATGCATATAAGACCAGATATAGACCTACTGTACTGTTCTAAAGGCAACATGGAACTTAATTTTCAGTGCTTAGCTTCATTTCTTAATTTTAATTAGTAAAAGTGATATTCTCCAATTTGCAGTTAATGAAGCTTGTTCTACCCCAAACTGGGATGGAAAAAAAAAAAGAAACTAGACACATTTGTAAATCATTTGTGTGCTAGTTTGTTAAATGCTTACACCGTGTTGAATACGGCAACGGGAATAATTTACAGTGGACACTTCAATAGATCATCACAACAATTTATGAAGTAGTAATTTTCTGCTTTTTACACACCAGAAAACTGAGACCCATTGAAGTTAATTAACACAGCTGTGGTCACACAACAGTGGGTTTAGGAATCATGCCCAAGTCTCTTACACGACAGACTCTTTTTTCTTGGACTTTTTGTAAAAGTAATAATCAATAACTTAACAATGACTGAAAAAACTAGGTCTACCACTTTATGGAGAGTAAAAAAGACAATGGATTTAAGAGATATGGATAAAATGCGAATATACTTTGGCAATTTTCTGCACAAATAGAATTGTATAACCTCTGAATGACCATTGCTCTAGTAAAAATAATAAGTCTATCTTCAAAAATCTGTTACAACAAAATGGAATTACTTGAAAGTACTTTGATCTCAAGGAGAAAATTTGAAAATCTCTGGGTTTAAAAAGCAAGTGGAAAGCTTAAAACAATACGTTTTAACCAAACAGAGGTAAATCTCGAACATGAATTGAATAGTCAGGTCAGGAAGGTGATCAAGTAACCAGAAGTGCACTCTGGAGAAAACGTTAATAATGGCTAATAGAAATGGTTGCCTAGCACTTTGAAATATAAAGTCCCATACAAGGTTAATAATGACTATCGCTGTTACAATAGTACTTTCCAACTGCATAGCATATCCCATCTACGGAGTTCTAAGAATTATGGAGACGTAGCAATATTTTGCATTGGACAGCAAGTGTTCAATATTTAGCAGACATAATGAAATCAGAACAATAGTGTCAAATTTTTAATTTCTTCCAATGCATTTATAAATATGTACTATATCTTAAATAACAAGAACTTCATGAAACAATGGCATGAAAAGCATCTAGATTAGTCTTTTTTCCTTAACCTGGTCCTTTTTCCCCCTCTTGACTTCATTATGCAAAGATTCAAAGACACAGGTAAACAAATGAATAGTATACCTCTGTACATCACCTGTTTATTTAGCAACTATTAACACCTTGACCTCCCTTTCTCTCATCTGTCTTTGCTGATTCATTTGAAAGTAGTCGCAGGCCTTGAAACTTTGCAATCCTCAATATTTCAGCATGCATCTCTCCAAAATAAAAATATTATTTAATATAACCACAATTTCATTATCATATAGACAGAAATTAAATTTCCTCATAGCATGCATATTCATTGTTTTCCAATTGTGTCAAAATGCCATGTAGAGTTTTGTTTTGAGCCAGGACCCAATTAGGTTTCATTCATTGCATTCATTTGTATTTCTCTACACTTGTTCAATTATGACATTAATTGTTCTGAAAAATAAGGCAAGGCTGAAATGTCCCACATTCCTGATTTGTCTCACTGTTTTCTCATGATACTATTTAACTTTATTTTATATAAAAGAAATTATATCTAAAACTCTGGTTAGATTTGCATTAAATATTTTTGGCAAGAGTGTCCATAGTTGATCTACTTTATCACTAGGTGTATATATCAGGCTGCCTCACTATAATTGATGCGAATTTTAATCACTTGGTCATGGTCCGACTATTCCATTGCCCATACTTTACATAATATACACAATGCTTTCTGCCTTAAAAGGTAACAAAATACTTCATTATTTTCCTATACCAAATTACAGAAAGGGATTGTTTTGATTAGCACTTACAATGGTGGATATTGAATTTTACTTTCTCTTTTTATAAATGTCACTATGAACACAAATATTCTTGCTTATATTATTTTATAATTAAATGCTGCTATGATTTCTTGTTTTGTTTTGATGTAGCTGTTAAAAATCCCTCCCAACTGGGTTGTATTTCTTTGACTCTACCCCAGTAGTCCCCAAGAGCTTCCTGGCTTTGGCAAAATGGAGTGCCCTAACCTGCTGTTTTCCTTGATCTAAGTATTTTTTTTGAGATTTTTTATTTATTTATAATTAGACAGAGGGGAAGGAAGGGAGAGAGGGAGAAAAACATCAATGTCTGGTTGCCTCTCACATGGCCCGCACTGGGGACCTGGCCTGCAACCCAGGCATGTGCCCTGACTAAGAGTCGAACCGGTGACCCTTTTGTTTGCAGGCCGGCACTCAATCCACTGAGCCAGCCACACCAGCCAGGGCATAAGTCTTAAAACCAACCCTTTCCTCAATAAGGTACATGATACATAGTGTACGTTTTTTATAAGAAAGGAAGAAAGAAAGGAATTTTACCCATACCTATCTTCTTATTTATGCAAAAATAAAAGCTGCAGAGACAACCAAAAATGAAATAATAAAACCAGCTACCTACAGAAAGGTGGGGAATACAAGGGGTCAGACATAGTCATGGGAGCAAGACTTCTCTCAGTGAACGTGTTTTACGTGAAGTTTTGACTTTCCTATTTTTATATTATTTGACTTCAATGGAGTATATCCAAAGCAATATGTTATTGGTTTCGATCTCAAATGATACAGAGAAACATATAGGTGGAGATTCCAAAGAGGAGTGGGGGTTAAATGTCCTCACGTGCCCCAAAGAAATCCCAGATAATCTGTCCAGTACAAGTGACGCTAAACTGCTTTCAAGACCTATCGCCCTGCACCCCATCCAGGCTATACAAGGAGACAGAATAATCAAGAAGAAAGATTGGTACGAGGATTTCTTTGGAGAACCGGATTGGAACGTCTGCATTTAGAGGTGTGGGCCCAGTTCCCTCTCCCCCGCCCGACCTGGCCTTCGTCTCAGAGCAAACGGGGCACAAGGGTTTGAAGGGGACTCGCGTGCAGTGCCCAGACTCTGCCCTCTGGAGACTAAGAGGGGCAGAAGCACAGATCTGCCACTTCAGTGGCCTCCCTGGGACAGTCGAAAGGGCCCGAGTGCTTGGAACGGCCCCTGGTATGGAAACAGGAGGCAAAGACTGAGCTTCAAGGGTTTGCAGAAAAAGGGCTGTTTTCTCCCAGTCCACTGTGGAAGAGTTTGGGTGTTTGGGCGTGAATTATCCTGAACGGACCCCTCCCATAATTCTAGGTCTACCTGGAGCAAGGGTTAGTGTGACAAGGAGGGACAGTGAAAGGAGTCACAGGCAATCAGTGCCTGTGTCAGAGAATGACGCGGGGACATTTCTGACTGGTGCCTCTGAAGAGGCGGAAAAATGCTGATTGCCAGGAAGAGCTTTGAAAAAAAAGAACTCATACAAAGTCAGTAAGCTTCAGAAAAGAAGAGGTGGGTTGGGCTTGCTTCAGGAGTTGTCCAAAATTATTATAGATCTGAAGGAATTAAGGTAGTATCAATTAGAAGGGAATAGAGATCAGAGAAGCACTGGCCAATAAAGCAATAAATAATGAGTTTGACTACATTAAAAAAAATCTGTTCACCCAAAGAGACTATACAAAAATTAAAAGGTAAGTCAGAACAAATCACCCAGTGTGGAAATTTCCACAACACATATCACTGACAAAAATCCCACGGTATAAAATGGATTTCTACAAATAAATGAGAAAAAATACATGAGAAAAATAATAGTAGCGTCTGTAAGCACTTGACTAAAAAGGAACTCCATGTGGTCTCTAAACATATCAAAGGGTGTTTGTCTTCACTGATCGTCGGGAAAACACAGGTCGATAATCAGGGAAGTCCACCGTGAAACCACATAAGATATAATTATACGCGCACTGGGTCTACAAAAATTAAAAAGAAAACGTGGAAGCATTTACAATCAGTGATCTTTCAAGGAGCCAGTTTTATCACAGTGTTTGGGAATCCCTCGCCCTACTCCCCCTTTCAGCTCAAGAAGAGGAGAAGCACGACTTCCAGTCAAGGGGACACCCGACTTTCCTTTGACGAGAATTGCAGCCTCAGAGCATCTGGGTCTACTGTCAGCCTCTCCCTTTAACTGTTTGTCGGTCCGTTTCATTAAGGTTAAATTCTCCCCTAAACATGTTTGAAACATAGATGTCAATTATTTTACACTTTCATGGAATTATCTTAAGACCCATTCGGTGTGTTTCGGACCAGCTAAAATGATGAAATTTGTAAAATTAGACACTTGGGCCAACATATAGACACTCTATAAATCTAGATCAAAGTCAGGTATGTTCATCTTTAAAGCAGAAATTCACAAACAGATTTTTTTCTATGAGTGCTTTGGTGTATTTATTCATGACAGTTTTATATCTCCATTACTTGTTTTATTTTATTTTGAAGGGTGGGGGTAGGAATTTATTTTTGTTCTCTCAATTACCTATTTTAATTTTCCACTTGGAAGATACCTATTCTGAATAAAAATTTATTTTAAAGACACTGTGCTCTGAATACTCTGTTGAAAAAAAAAATCCAATTAACTTACACAAATTACAATGCTCTTAGGGCATTCTTTTTTTCCCCTAGAGGAGCAGACTATAAAAACAAAATTTAAAACTCACAAATGAAAACATAGTTGCATAGCCATATTTTTTTTCTGTAGATTTTCCTCCCCTACCCGCCCAGCTTCCCAGAGTGCATTCTTATTTATCTGTTTATAAAATTAGTCACTAAGATTACAAAGCTACAGCAAATCAAAACATTTTTTTTTCCTGGTGCAAAGATAGACATAGACTAGTGGAACAGAAGGGAGAGCCCAGAAACAAACCCTCATCTATAGGGTCAAATGATCTTTGGCAAGGGTGCCAATATGGGTCAATGGGGAGAGAACAGTTGCTTCAATGAGAGGTGCCGGGAAAACTGGATAGCCACATGCAAAAGAATGAAAATGGGCTTCCATGACATACCACATACGAAAATTAACTCACAATGAATCCAGTGCCTAAATGTAAGACCCTGAACTCCTGAAATGAAGATAGAGAAACCTCTGAGACACTGGATCTGGCCCCGGTTTCTGGGATGTAGCATCAGAGCACAGGCAAGGAAAGCGAGCTGGAACAATGGAGCTACGTCCAACGTGAGCCTTTCCGTATCCAAGGAGACGGTCGGCAGAGTGGAAAGGCCACCTGTGGCGTGGAGAAAATGTTTGCACGTGGTATCTGATAGGACATAATACCCAGAATTTATAAAGAACTTTTGTAAGGCGACAACAAATGAATTGAATACAGTAACCCCACTGACGTGCGGGGGGCGGGGGGAGAGAGCAACAGACGTTACTCCAAGAATGGCATTCAAATGACTTTAAATCTGGACAGTTCCAAGAAAGATCTTTTGTTTGATGATTTTAGTTCTGAAAAGAACGATGCAAACTGGAGAGGCTGAGAGAAAGTGAGAGAGAGAAGGATGGAATCATCACACAGTCGGAAAGCATGAGTGAGTAAAATTGTCCATAATGGTTTTTTAAATATAAAACATAAATATATTTTATATATCATTTTAATATTTCATTGGTGACATTGGCAGGAAAAAACGCCATAGGGAGAGTTATTAAATATTTTTTTTAGCCCTGGCTGGTGTGGCTCAGTGGATTGAGCACAGGCCTGTGAAGCAAAGGGTCGCTGGTTTGATTCCCAGTCAGGGCACATGCCTGGGTTGCAGGCCAGATTCCCAGTAGGGGACACATGAGAGGCAACCACACATTGATGTTTCTCTCCCATTCTTTCTCCTTCCCTTCCCCTCTCTCTAAAAATAAATAAATAAAATATTTAAAAAATCTTTTTAAATCTATTTTTAAAAATAAATAAATAAAATATTTTAAAAATCTTTTTTAAAGATTGTATTTATTTATTTTTAGAGAGGGGAAGGGAGGGAGAAAGAGAGGGAGAGAAACATCAATGTGTGGTTGCCTCTCACACCCCCCACACTGGGGACCTGGCATGTGCCCTGATTGGGAATCGAACCGGTGACCCTTGGGTTCACAGGCTGGCACTCAGTCCCCTGAGCCACACCAGCCGGGGCAGGTATCTTTAAAAATAGTTTAGAATATTTGGACCTCCGATATTTGTTAGAATTTTCACTTTCGTCTATGACCACACCTTCAGGAATAGCTGTACTTTTTGTCAGTGCTTCAAGATGCTGTCTGTACAGGTGAACATAGGTATCTTCTTATGGTGGTGATGTGCAGAAATTTGGGAAACAAAGACTGATCATGAGACCTTATTTGAATTACAAAAACATTTGGGTCATGTCAAACTGTTTGACTTTTTATGTCTATTTTTCTTTTTAAAAACCCACAGCTAGCCCTGGCTGGGTAGCTCAGTTGGTTTGAACATCAACCCAATACACCAAGGTTTTGAGTTTGATTCCCAGTCAAGGCACATACAAAAATCAACCAATTATTGGTTAAGTGCATAAGTAAGTGGAACAACAAATCAATGTTTCTCTCTCTTCCAAATTAATTAAAAAAACCCATGTCTATTGGAAAACTGTATTTGAAATCTCAGATCAAAATTAAAGCAAATGTGATTTGCATTCTCTCACCTAATTCTAACTAAATCTTCTATCAGAATTTGCACTTAAAGTAGACTCTTCAGGGGTCTACAATAACACCAGTTATACAAATAGATAAATAATGTATGGATTCTTTTGAGTAAGGGCTAAATGATATAATGTGTATAAGGCAGATTTTCCGGTTGCATTCTATACCTAAGTTTTCTCTTGGAAATTTGAGCTCACCCATGCTGAGACGGAGGGAAAAGCTATTGTACTCATTTTCAGTTGAGGGTTCATAGTCGCTTTACCTAAAGTTGCTCACTTGTTATATAATGAAGCCAGATCTCACACTGAAGTTTCCGACACTCAGAATTCTTTCTTCAACGACATCATTATTTCCTCGATTGATTCAGCATGAAAGTACAAGTGAAAAGTTTCTAACATTCAGAAAAAGTAACAGCACAGGTAGAGAGACCATCCAGGAAACCAGAAAAGTATACGTTAAGGCAGATAATGTGTTTGTGAAGATTAGAGCTGTTTTTATTATTTTGGCTCTAACATATACGACTCTACTCCGATTCACAACTCTGGTTAAAAACTGATGTGATTGTCACGATCGCACGATGACATTTGCCTTCGTCCTCCTGTGGCTCTGTTGGTGTGCCCCTTGCAAGAGAGGCTCATAAAGCAAAGGATATGAAATCACTCAGACAAAACACCCTACAAACAGCCTCTGAAAATGATAATGACTGCTCCTTATTAGCTGATGATTGAGCTATAATTACTCCAGGATAAATTAAGCTATGAGTATTAAGGAAAAGTAATAAAGTGCCGTGTCACAGGTTTTCTTTTTTCTTTTTTTAATATGGCCCATTTAGCTAAGAAGGGCCGGAGAGGTTTGATTTGCCCCGTTCTCTGTTTGCAGAAAGAAAGCCAATCAGAATTTCCCCAGGCCTCGCCTGGGCAATCCGGCTGCAAGCTTCCTTACAGATCAGCTCGCTGATGGGGCAGTACTGTTTGCTTGTGTGGACTTTAACCCCACTTGTTTTCATCATTGTATTTCACGTGGGAGACTTTTACGATTAACTTTGAAAAAGCACTGATCGATTGTTTTAGCAAAAGGCAAATGGAGTTCCAGAATCTATACTTGTGATTTTAGATGCGATCAGTAAAAACATATCATCACATTATGTTTAAGTGATCGACAACTTTTAATTTAGAATTTAGGGCACAAGTGGTATTGCATGCAATTATATTAATAAGTCTAATAAAAAGTGGCATTAAGTACTCACATTATTAAAAATATTCTTGTTGGATTCTCTGCATTTGCACGCGTAATTAGATAGAAGATTCAAATGACACTATTGTGACATCTGCCAGCTGATATAAAAGCTGATATAAAATGAATAAGTTTAAACACAGGAAAACGCCTTAAGACTTAATTCAGAAGAAGCCAAGTTAAAATACAGTAGTCTAGATGAATCGTAAAGTGTTGTGATTTTTGGACCACTTAAAGATAAGGCCTTATTTATATAGATTCTCCTTGATTGTATTCTCTGTCTACATAGGATCCTTGGCAACTTTAATTTGGATTTATATCTTGCTTAAGAGTTAATTCTCAAGTAATTAGGCTGGATGATACATTTGGGTCCTTAAGTTTGAATGCGTTCAGCATGGTGCATGAGGACACACTCGATTCATCTCGCCAATGGATTGGAATCCTTCCATTCCAGCGTCAAATGAAAAAAAAAGTGAAATGATAAACACAGAATTTTAATAGGCTGTAATTAATCTTGTGTAGCTTTTCCTAAGTGTGAATCTAATATATCTGCTTTCTATCCTAATTATAATATTGGTTACAACAGTGTAATTTGTCATGAAAAACAGCTGTTACATTACACTCGAGTCAAAGTCAAAGTTTGCTAGTTGGAATTCTGACACAATAATAAATACTCGGAGAATTTCTGCTGAAGGCTCCTATTTCTGGAACTCGAGAGATGTTCCTTTGAATTCAACAAAGACTCATACCCACTTTTTCTTTTGCAACCTCAAATATTCCTGTTTCCAAGGATAAAAAGAGGGCAGAGTACAAGGCACCATTCTCTCGGGCTTGGTTTTTCAGTGCATTTGAAGGACAAATTCTGCTTTGTCTGCTAAGTCAAATAAAACAGCCTTTCGGAAGGGTACATCGGTCACACTTTCACACACTGGATCAACCTGGGCCTCACAAGGCGATAGAAATCGCATCTAAGATTAGAATTCTACAATATTCTTCAGCTTAACCCGTTGAAGTCAGCAGCTGTATCTCAACATCGCTGGAGAGAGCCCAGGCTCTTGAGATGCTAGGTAAGGCCACTCAAATGCTCAGGAAAGACACCCCCAAAGCTGCATTTATTCGCTCCCAAATATTTACTGTCTGAACACCTGGGAGCTAAATAAACTATAGTGAACATGTATACATTCAGCTGACCTGATGAAGCTCACCATTTGTCAAAGACATATCAAAAGGCCTACCAAGCACATGCAACATTACAACTTACACCACATGTTATTCGCAAACGACAACAGAGAAGGGAGGCTAAAGGAGACTAGGGAGGCTTTCTGTAAAAATCACCTTCCCTCTCACAACTGAATGGGGCGGGGGGAGCGTTAGCCAGGAACGAGGAGTAAAGAATGTTGCAGGAGCAGGCTCAGCACGATCTATTGCCACACCTGCTACCTCTGCATCTGCTGGGTGACGGACCACCCCACCACGGGGCTCTCCTGTGTTTTAAATGTGCTACGACGTCCGGCTTCCGGCATCGGATCGCGTGCAACGAACAGCTGCCCCAGTGTGCCCGTCTACATCGGATTCTGCATGTGAGCAGGTTGTAGCAGGGCAGTTTGCAATACAGGTCCCCGGCTACCTTAGAGCGGAAGGTTCCCATGAAACCTTTCGTGAGCCGAGGTCGCGTTAAGTGCAGAAGCAATGACCATCAAATTATATGGGAACATTTCTTTAATGTTCCCGGACCCAGAATATAACCTACCAAATCATACCAAATAACACGTAAAAGCTAAAGCAACACTAACATGTCAAAAAAGTGGGCGTGATATGATAAACACACAGCCTACATAAAGTAGAAATAATGCATGGATAGTGTACTTTCACTTACAAATAGGTGTCTCTGGAATGGCTCACTGGGAAGCCAATGCTCACCACTGATTTTACTTTTCGTCCTTTTTTGTAAAAGAAAACACCCTCTTTGGGTTTCTCCTGGTTCGGCCAAAGCAGGCACTAGCATAGGTCTTTTGTAGAAACAAAATGGTGAAAAGTGACCATTCAAACAGGGAGGGATTTGACATTTCAAATTTGAATGGACAGATCAATGTGGGGAAATAGTTAATGTCTTATGCTTTAGAGGTCGATGCCACATTTTCTGAACTTGCCTGCTCTGGAATGTTCCAGCAAACTGATACACAGGAACTACATCCTGAGGTTCGGGAGAGACAAAATACCGCTGAGGGCATACATCTCATTGTGATCTTTGAAAGGAAAGTGATGATAGTAAAGCACATGAATTTCACGACTAGAATTGCATTGGCCAGGGACAGGTCAGCTGTGCGCATGCCCGATAAAAACACTGATACCCCCTAAGTGTTTGGATGTGTGAGAAAAATGCACGCTAGGTAAAAGTCTAGGAATGAAGTTCGAGGCTTGTGAAGCTGGAAAGCTGTTAACATAGAGTAAATTCACTCTGGTTTTTCTTATTGAATTAAATGATAATGCTTTAATGTAATTCATAATGCTCACATATCAGTAAATAAAATCTACATGTGTTTTAAATGTGGATATTAACAGGACAAAAAAATTCATTGCCAAAAGCCAAAAATGGCCCCGGAGCTACAGAAAATTCCTGCTAAGTAAAGTATCCCATGCACTTAATTTATTTTTTATTTTTTAAAGATTTTATTTATCTTGAGGGAGAGGGGAAAGAAAGGAGAAAGAGAGGGAGAGAAACATCAATGTGTGGTCACCTTTTGCACATCCCCCACTGGGGACCTGGCCCGCAACCCAGGCATGTCCCTAACTGGGAACTTAACCAGCGACCCTTAGGTTCACAGGCTGGCACTCAATCCACTGAGACACACCAGCCAGGGCCCATGAACTTAATTTTTAGATGTCCTGTCAATTGAAAATGAGAGTAGATCATCACTCCATTTGGGTTTCTGAGTTTTTGTTGCGTTACAACAAATTCTAGTGGAAGAGCTACAGTCTACGAATCACAATTCTTGATCCTGTGTCGTGTCCATTTTTTGGAAGTGAAATAATTGTATCACCATTCTTCATTAAAAAATGTAGAAATCCCTACTATTGGATAAAACTATTGCCTGCTGGACGGTCCCATCCCCACCGCAGCTGCCTACAAAGAAGGTGGTTTAGTGTGACTGTTGGCTGTCATTGTGCGAAAGAGCTCCTTTGGTCCCTGATTCCACAACCCTGACCATGAAGCTCCTACTATAAATGATCAGTTGGTGCATCTTGCCCTCTTGCAATTTTCTTATAAGAATAAAGCATCGCAGGCATGGGTCCTTCTGTTGAGGGCGACCCACTTGGCATGCAGCAGCGTAGGCCAGGCACACCTACCCATGAGCACCTCTGTCCACAGGCTCATGCCTCCTGCCTGCACCAAGGGTTCCTGGTATTGCTTGTTCTCGCCCCTCCGGCTCCACACTTGGCATCCAGTTTTTAACTGCTATGTAAGAGACATACGCATTTAAATCACCAATGTCTAATTCTTTCATGCATCCATGTATTCCTTTAATTCTGTAGGTCACTAACACACAAGCGCCACGCACACGGTGGTGAATGTGGTCCATGCTGAAACATACACTCAGGAGGGCGGGAAGCACGTTTCCACTCATCATGTTTCATGGTGGCAGGTGCACAGTGCCGAGCGCAAAAGAGAGTTCACTGTTTCACAAAACACTTCTGTTTTACCAGGTAGGCCATCGGAAAGCAAGCCTTACTGTTACTATTTCTAAATACTAACAAACACATTTTAGGAAAAAACATTTCAGTAGTCAGTGTCTGTTCTAAGAGTTTTGCTGTGAATGTCTTCTCAAGATGATTTCTCTTCTTCCTTTTCTTCTCTTTCTTTCAGTCGTAATTCAACGATGCCTGTGATGCCTTCTGGTGGGGACCGAGCTGGTGTGCTTCAGATAATATCTATTCAGGTAAGGCACAAGATGCATTCCCTTAGGATTATAAACTCTTCGGAATGAAATGTATTTCATAAAGGACTTCCGATCATTCTGCTTTAATCCCCTAAACATTCATTTGACCTGTCATGTAAAAATAAGTCACGATTTCAAACAGTGTTACTAATGGTCCACAGGAGAATATTGTTGAATAGCAATAAGTGCCTGAAAAATAAAGGTTAAGTGATCAAATATACTGCATTAGGTAACAGCTGTCATGAGAGGCAGCGTAAAATACCCACTGAAGCCGAATGGCCCATCCAAAAAATAAAGGCCCGCGATGCACCCATTTTTCTATTGTTTGGCATTCCAGAATTGACTTTCAATACGATCACCATGATTCCTTTCCGATATTTTCTGATTTTTTCTTTGTCATGGCAAAATGTCTGTAAGTGTTTCACATATGAGGTCTTGTGGCTTAGCTAACACAGCA
The DNA here is from genome assembly GCA_004027735.1 of Carollia perspicillata. Classification (NCBI taxonomy): domain Eukaryota; kingdom Metazoa; phylum Chordata; class Mammalia; order Chiroptera; family Phyllostomidae; genus Carollia; species Carollia perspicillata. Next base: position 24,509 of record PVKM010018305.1, read on the forward strand.
TTTGCAATGTCATTTCAGATAATGTTCAAATATACCAATTTATCTTTAAAACTTTAAAATGTTAACACACACCAAAAATTTACTGTAGTTTTTAGAAGCACCTTTCTTTATTGGGAAGGAAGATTTAAGGTAAAATAGCTTAAAGACTTGCTAATTTCCATTAAATGATTGCAATACTCTTAATAAGAGGACACATAATCTATACCCCCATGTAGAGTACTTCCTAGATTTTTTAGAAAAGTAACACAAGTTTTACCATTTTTCCCTAAATAAAACAAAAAAGTAAGTTATTTACACTGACTATAGCATCTCATGATCCTGACATGCTTACGTAATTAGGGGGATGATTCCAAAATCTCAACTCTGTCGCGTACATAAAAAACAGTAAATTGGGCTAAAAAATCAATAGCCTAAAAGAAATTGTCCTGACAGTGGAAAAGACCCCATCATTTCAGATTCATTGTTTGATTTGTTGAGACATTCCCTAGGCTAAATATGGAGATCCATCTCCCTTGTCATGTCCATTTTTTAAAATATATCTCAGACCATTTTGCACAAAAAAAAATATAGCTGATTCATCAAAAGCATCCCTCAAAGCCCACAACAATGTGTAACTGAGATTTCTTTGGAATTTACCATGTCGTTTTGCATTCATTTTTCTCTGCTGATTCTCCTAACACACTGAGAAGGTAGGCAGACAAGCAATTATCCCCATTTCTGCAGATAAACCTCACCAGAGAGGTGTTAGTGATTTGCCAAAGG
>PVKM010018306.1:0-25157 GCA_004027735.1 Carollia perspicillata
AACCTTTTCTTAACCACAGAATGGACTACCTTCTCTAATGGCTTAAAAAGATCAAGAGAATTAACTCATCTTCTAGAGACCTAATGTAAATGTATAAGTTCATTTGCAAGACCTGATCAAACAAACATGATTAATTATGTCATCTTCCTTAAGTGAAGGCATATTGAAAGTAATCATTATGCATTAATTTAAATTCATTGATTTAAATACCAAAGTGGTATATAATTTAAGTATGGAACACTCTAAAATCCTACAAAGCATATGCTGAAGAAATAGCAAATAACTTGCAGAGGAAAGTAAACTCTTCAGTGATGGATGGGGCACTTATATCAACTGAATCACTGAGAAACGAAGATTCAGTACACAAGAGAAACACACCTTCCTCAGCCGCCTACAGACACCGTGACTCAGAGAGAAGGACCATCCAGACACTGCAGAGGCTGCTGTACAGATGGGGGAAGTGTATCCATATATTTGGAATCACAGAAGAGCAATCCAGCCAGAAAATAGACGCAAGGACTTGAAGTGATCTCCTAAGACTTGAAAAATCTTTTGGCCAGCATCAAAATAGCTTTTGATCCAGTTCTCCCTTCTTGGAGGAAGAAGCAAAATATCATAAATCAGATGAAAGGGTGACAGTGGTTTCTCAGGGGGGCTCCACTAGGAAACAACAAAAGAACAAACACACAGCACAGCTCTCCAAGCTTCCATGGGCTCTGCTCTGACTCCCTCGCATAATGTCTTTGTGAAATCCCCACTGTTACCTCTTCTCAATCAGATCTGCAAACAACCGACTGACTGACCGTGCTGCTGGTGTGAATAAATCCAGACGTGCATGCCACCTTCACCTTACCCTTCCGATTGGTGCAACATAGATTATTGTTGTGAACAATAAGTCAACCTTTTCCTTTGTTTGTAAATTACAAGGACTGACAAAGTTTGCGTAGATCCAGGAAATGTAACAAGCATATATTATCAAAGGAAAACTCTGTCTTTGAAGCCTGTGCCACCTTCCTTAGAATGAACAGAAAACAGGTTTCCCCTTTTTATAAAATGGTTCTGGGCATTTTTGTTTTTCCTCATTTAATTCCCATACAATTGTATTGTTCTGTTAAATCCCAGCAAATCTGGTCTGTTTTCCACTTTTGGGTCTTTCACATTTATCTTTAGCAGTCAATAGTTGGAAAAATTGCAAACCACATAAAGCTTGTGTGTATAACTTACATAATCATTTTAGGACTCTTTTTTTCCCTTAAGATTGTGACATTCTACCCAAACCCCTCCAGGGACTTCATACATTTGAAAATAAGCTTTTTTTTTTTTTTAATTAAGGTGCATTTCAAGCTTTAACAAGCAATTCTTCCTTCTGGAAACATTCTCAAGACAAATAATGGCAGGTAAATTCTTGGTTTCAGAATGTTTGATAGCTTTTATGGAAAATGTTTTCAATGTAAATTTTTAAACACAGACACAATTAGAGAAAATAGTGTATTAAACAGATTGCACACATCACACAACATAAATATTTGCTAAACTTGCTCCATCTACCTTTCTGCATTTATCCATCACTTGTCCTTTTATCCTCCCTCTCTTTGTTCCTTCCTTCCGCTCTTTTTTAAACTTTTTTTTGAAATATTTAAAAGTGAATCTCAGGAATCTTATTATTCATAAATTTTTCAGGATATCTTTTAAAACCTTAAGGACCTTAAAAAGCATGACCACAGCTAACAATCAACAATAATTCCTTTGTATCTAATATCATATTATTATCAAATTGTCATAATTATCTCAAAAAGTCTTCTTTTTTAGTTATTTTGTTCAAAAAAATCAGAACATCCTGATATATAAATACACACACACACACACACACACACACACACATAAAACATTTGGTCACTTTATCTTTTGATTAAAAAAACTTCCTACCATAAAATTTTAATGTCATCTGTACATTAATGAAACAGACATTTAGCTTGTAGAATTTTTTAGTTTCCAATGCTTGAATTATAATGTGGGTTTTTTTGATATATACTTTTTCTCTCCCTATGTTCTCTTACAAAGAGTTAAGTTCAACTCTGTTCTCAGAGCTTCTCTGTTGTTCCTTAAAAATAAACAGCCCCAAATAATTCTTATGCCGAAGAGGCATATTTTGGGTCACCAATTCTGCTCACCTTCAAAGACATAAGAGAGCTGTAGAAACAAGGATGACTGGATGAACCAAAGTAGGAAGAACTGGTCACTGAGATGACACTGACACCAATCTCTCCCTTGGGATCTTTTGCTTAGTCAGTCTGAGCATGGGCTGGAGCTCGGAGTTGTCCTTGGTGGAAAGCATGCATTGCAGTGATTCCGTCACCTTGTGGTGATGGAACTGTTCTGAAGCTGGACTGTGGTGATGTATAGACGAAGCTGCACATGTGGCAAAACCGCATAGAACTAAGTACACACACAATAAATTTTACCACTGTCAATTTCTTGGTTATGATATTTGCTCTTTTTTAACCACCCACATTTTTCTTCAATCTTTGTGTTCTTTGTCCCTAGCAACCACTTATTTGTCCTCTACATCTATAATTTGTCACAATTGTTTTTGTATTATAATTTTTATGATACTAATAGCATTTGCCATTTATTTTATGCTGTAAACACAAAATATAATCAAATACATTATAAACTTGTGTTCTTTTCCTTCACCTACATTAGCATACTGGTATTTAGTAAATTACTATACTTTATGTGCTCCTACTTTTCTCCCATCTACTATGAGCATTATTATCCTCCTCCAGAGCTTCAACTATTGCCAGTTTCTGAAAATTTCCTTAACTTTTACTGGACACTTTGTTCTGAGATCCAGGGTGCTTAGCATGTGGCCTGAAGGATTCTTCATAGTTAAATTAAATGTAGCTATCCAAAACTGAAACCATCATCTATCCTTCTCCCCTTTGCTCTCACCTCCCACGTCCTACTTTCAACAGATTTATATAACACAATGATTTTATGCCAAAGTATATACCTTCGATCACTATTATATGTCCAAGTTTCTTTCCATTCTAAACATGCCACCTACTGCAGAGTGGCTGTAGGGCTAATGTCTACTTTGTCTCCGCATCATTAATCTTCTTCCAGCACATTGTAGAAAAAGTTCTATTTCTATGGAAATACTTTATTTTACTGCTAATTTTCTACTTTTAATTTTCTGTTTTATTTATGAAATAAATTTCTACAAAATGGAAATAAGATTCACATGTTTACTAAAATAATATCCACAAATGCATCTCCTTCCCTCGAATGTACATGATTCGAGGTATGATTGCTATACCTTTCATTTGCTTTACGACATTTATCTCAGATGTACTAGACAACTTGTTCACATCAAGAGCCTTCAATCCCATCTTTGGAGGCAAAAATGACAAAACTGAAGCTGTCCGACTTTGGGCACATCATGAGAGGGCAGGGTTCATTATATAAGACAATAATGCTGGGAAAAATAGAAGGCAGTAAAAAAGAGGAAGACCAGATATGAGATGAGTTGACTCCATAAGAAAAGCCACAGGCAGGACTCTACGGAAGCTGAGCAATGTTGTTGAAGAGAGGACATGGTGGACGTCACTCACTCACTAAATACACCGAGGACATTAACTATAAAATGTGAGAAATTGAATTATTTTAACAAGATAAAGTGTTTTGAAAAAAGCTGAATAACTAAAAATTGAGAACTCCCATTGGCTAGATTTGCCTTGAGGAATACTGGACTCCATAATTATGTTATAAAAATATTCTTAAAAAAAAGTCAAACCATGTCTTTTGTATGTATAAGAATATAGTCATGGTAACTAGTGGAAAATTTTATTAATATATACATATAATACTAAAAACAATATAAAAATGATTTTAAAGAGAAAAATGAGACATTTTTAAATTATTTTATATGAATTACAGTAATTGGATTGGCTAGGAATATTTTCTAGAAATTAAAAATATATTAAACTTTGTCATTATGAATAGAGACAAGAAAAACACGTTATTCAAAGTTTAAACAAACAGAAGATGATAAAAAACAACACCAAAGGTGGGCTGCAAAAAACAGAACTCAAATAGAAATTAGCATGTCTGTCATACTGAGATAATTACCTCTAATTTTCTAAATAATTTACTTTGCTATCTTTAAAAGCACTGTTATATACATCATATTCCTTTACATTTAAAACAATTAAGAAAGCAAAAATTGGCAGCACTTTCCTCTGTCCAAAATAGTCAAATCATTGCTACATTGTTATCATTTTTTTAAAATAAAATTTGTTAGGACTGATGCCCAAACTGCTGGACTATTGTACCTGCTTTATGGAAAAAAAGCATGCATGAGTACGCTGACATTAAATATCACAGTACTATGACTAAAACTTATAACTGCTTTTGTTTTATCTATTTTTTAAAAAATTCTTATCCATATCACATTTATTTGTTAGTCAGTTTTTCCTAACTTAACTATAATTCAGCTTTAAACCACATAAACATCACTAGGTCGATATGTCACTTCATGGTCCAGATTTCTGCACATTCTCTGGTTGCACACAAAGAGTGCTTGCATAGAAAAGGGAATAGCAAGCCCTGGCCGGTGTGGCTCAGTGGATTGAGCACGGGCCTGTGAACCAAAGGAGTGTGGTTTGATGCCCAGTCAGGGCATATGCCTGGGTTTCAGGCCAGTTCCCAGCAGGGATGCATGAGAGAAAACCATACATTGATATTTCTCCCCTCTCTCTTCCCCTTCTCCTCTAAAGATAAATAAATAAAATCTAAAAAAAAAAAGAAAAGGGAATAGTAAAGTGTTGGAACGCTGTAGTGCTCAAGTCAGAGAGACCAGGGTTTGCATTCTACCTTAGCTACTTATGAAGTATATGTCCTCAGTACATTTATGTATTGAGTGACCGCTTCATTATTTGTAAAATGTAGACAGTATTAGTATTTACCTTACTCATTGTCATGGAATTTCAGTCTATCTTAAGACAAATACGCATACACACCAATGCACATCAATACAGCTAGAAAGTATGATTACTATGATGGAAACTCTAGGTTGCTATGAGGAGTAAAATAAATATATCTAATTTCCATTGCCTGGTCAGGAAATTTTCTCTGCTGAAGAGGTGACATATTATCTCTTCTATGATTGCTATTGTTAATGAAAATTAGATCTAATTATTTGAATACCATGTTATACATCTCTAAAAAGACTCTAAGTGAAAGAAATGGAAGAAATTTGGCTCAATGTCAAAATTTAAAAAATGATTCAGAATAAGCTTCTTATGAGGGTATGAGGGTATATATATAAATGCCATTTCTTTATGGTTTCTCTTTCACAGGTTATGGGTAACTTCAAAATTCCCAAATAACATTGTTATTTTGTTGCTAATAAAATTGATATAAAATAAAATAATTCAGTCTGAAAGACAGAATTCAACAAAGGTGAGATAACATACTATCTATGTTAGTATTATTTAAGAGAAATGATGAAGCTCCAAACTTGACTGTTTAAAAGTCATCTTTGGTCTACATGTTTTTAAAACCAAATCATTAGGTGGGAAAGCTAATACTATGAATCAATTTCTCCCCACCTTTTCAATCAGCTAGCCTCAATAGCTAGCATAGTTTAGCTAAATGAAGAACACAGAAGACAGAGAGGCTAAGAATTAGTTTCTCATTCACATGAACGAATGCTATTTAATTTGATGAGCAAAGATGTGTTAGATGATAAGAAATAATAATGTCATCAGTTTGATTAAATAAACTCATAAAAAATTAAAAATAATATCATATGAGTGTTATAGAGCAGTGATTTTCAACCTTCTTTATTTCATAACACACAAACTAATTATTAAATTCTGCAGCACACCAAAATATATTATATTTTTGACCAATTTGACAAAAAATAGGTATAATTTTGATTCACACCAAATGGCTGTTGTATTGGCTGTTGTCGTTTTTTTTTTTTTTAAGTTTGACAATGTAAGGGAAAAGAGGAGAGATATTGCGTGTTTTATCAATCCTTGTGGTTCACTGGTTGAAAAATCACTGTTACAGACAATGCACCTTAAGGGCAGACAATGGGAGATTGAAACATATTTTGGATAAACCTTTGGGAAAGTATGTGCATGAAGATTCATAAGACACTCTTAATTCAAGTTATAAGAATCTGTCAATTTACTCAAAAATTATAAAATGTGGGGAGATAAACAACAAATAGCAAAAAGTGTAGATTTCATTGACCATAACTTCTAATTTTTGTAAGTTTTCTTTTTCATACAGATATTTGTAAATGCACTGTTTGTGTATTTTAAAAACATAACTAAAATACAACATTAAATTGTTTTGAGGCTGAGTTGAAAATAAAGTTAGCCTCTGTCCGCGTGTTTTCTAGTTATCAGGAGTGACCCAGAGTTCTCGAGTCTTCTGCCTTAGCCGTCTCATCTTTCTACTAATGTGGTGTCTGCAATATTTTAAATATCCTTGTATAACTTGCTTTAGCAGTTGCTAAATGGAAAATTATTTCATGACAAATGTTGTTGACTGGTGCTAGTAAATGGTAATTATCAAGGCATTTAAAGACCTGCGTAGGGTGTCTTTAAATATCGGAAAGGGCACAAGGACTGACCAGTACCTTATTGTACATGGAGTATAAGACGGTAGGCATATAAACAACCAGTATTCTGTGGATAGGAACCTGTGGCATGAATGGTATACACCAGCTAGTCATCAGCCCTGACAATAATGACAACTGTTACTGAGTATTTACTATTTCCCAGCTTTCAATACACTTAAATTGTTATTCCTCCTGACAGTCCCTGCATTTCAACAAAAGTTTTCCAAAAACTTAGTATCTTTACCAGGGAGCATTTCTATTGACTGATAGAAGAATTCCTTGGGCAAGTATGCCTTTTAACACTCCTCAAATTACTTTTTGTAAATATTCCTACTCTGTCTTGTTCTAAGTATTCATCCTAAACCATGGCTTCACACCAGAATATTCCTCAGGAATAAGGAGTATTTAAAAACCTTGTTGCCTTGCAACAGATCTGACCAATTATATGAGAATTCCTGGGGGTGTCATGAAGGCATCTGTATTTTTAAAGCTCCCCCAGGTGATTCCAAAATGTAATCACATTTTTAAAATATTGTTTAAAACCTTTTCCTGACTCCTGAAGTTCATGTACAGATATTCAAAATATCATTGTCTTGGAAACCTGTGATAAAATTACTTTTTATATATCTTCCTTTTTGATACATTGATTCATCTCCCTAGAATTTTTTACATGACCAGAGTTCTATCCATATTAATTTGCAAGTGTGTCTCTGTATATGTGTTGTGTGAGTAAAATACTTTTATCCCAGAGAATATATGACCCACGGGCACGGACTATGATATGGGGTCAGACTGAGAGAGGGGAAGTGTGGAGGCAGGGGAAAGGAGAAAGAATGGGCGGAATTGCAATTGTGTAAACAATAAAAATAATAAAGTACTCATTGGTTTTTCACAGGTGTCAGCCACACAAGACTGAAATCTTAATTTTTAGTTGAATTATTTCTTCATATCTTCTGTATCACCTGCTCTACATCCCATACAATGTACTGCATGTTTTAGAGATTTAGTTGATGACATACAATTAAAAATCTACCGTACTTGTCTTTTATTTATGGATCATACATTATTGCTTTCATTGGACACTCATATGTTAAGTGAATTACACAGCATGGTTGAGAATCTTCTTCTATGCCAGCCTTTCCCACAACATATGATAAAAGAATTAGAAAACATGGCATAAAGTCTACGAGTGTGATTCAGTGGGAGTTCCCCTCAAAATAGTCTCTGAAATTATGCAACTCTAGATTCTTCATCTATCAATGACCATGACTCTGTATTTCCTTGTATTTTCCCTCTCTACTTCTTTCTAAACTAAACTTTTGTTACCATTAATTTTACAATTTACAGAGCCATCTCATTATACTGATTAGATTATTCTCCTCTTAATTCAGTTATCCTCGGACTTGGAATATCCTTAGTTTATGATTACTTTTATTTTGCACAACAGTGGCTTCTTTTATGTCTAATGGTGAGGCAAGTATATTTTATACAATGATTCTCTTGAGTGTTGGAAAGATTACAGAGTTTTTAAAGATCCAGATTCAAGTTCAACTTGAGACTATGCTCTAAGAAACACAACTTCTAGTTGGAAGTATTGTTTAGGAGTAGCAAAGCTGAGAATGTGGATGGAGTGGAAAGGAGCTAATTGCTGACTTCTTTAAAGGTCAGGAATTTAATTATTGTGAGTCACTAATCACAGTCCTTTTAGTTTCATTTTTATAGTCTGTAGTTCCACATGTCTCAGTTGAAGCTCTTCCCATGTTTGTGCTCCTGAGTGTTTGAGTGGCCATTAGTACTTTCTCATACACGCTTACGAATGTGTGTTCAAAACTGTTCAAAAACAATCCAGCTGATGCAACAGCACATGCCAGTCTTGTCTTTGTCTTTTCAAAGCACTGATGCTGAGATACAATGCTCCATGGCTCTCACATTTTGGTATGGCTTATAAAGCAGAGTCCCTTTTCTGTTACCAGACTGACTTCTCAAGGATGTTTGTTCAGCAAATAGCCTTGAGACATACTGTGTCTGCCTCCACAGCCAGGGTGGGTTTGTTTATGTTCAGTATAAGAAGACTAATGTTTGCCTCTGAGGCAAAAGGCAAGTTTGCTCGCTGTCCATTATAAACTAGGGTTTCTCTCCTGCAGTGTGACGCATGTCATGTGTAGGTGTCACTTGACCCTCCTTACCTCGCCATGTGGACACTGGAGCTCAGGAAACTGAAGAATGATCTTCTGGTCGTTACTCTTAGTGAGAAATAAACTAGCCTTTGTCTCTGACCCAGGAATCTCTTGTCTTCTGCCAGTGTCCATGAAACTATGGCAGGCTAACTTGTTGCTTGCATGTAAGTTACAATCTTAGAAACTTCTTTATTTTTTCTTTTAGTATCTGATACTATTAACTTTAAACAGTCTCATTCTAAAATGTTCTATCTGAAGAACTATGTGAGGAAGATTCTTTCCATCTTATGTGTTGGTCATGGATTATTTTTTAAACCTCCGTTAACCTACTTTTGTAAAAATCTTGTCTTGTTGATTTTATTCTGAACTTCTATATATCCAGAAAGTGTTCATTTTTCAAAAAAAAAATATTACATACTTATCACCTCTCAGATTTCTGGCACTGACCAATATAAAATCTATATACATTTTATTAACAAAAAGGAATAAGTCATAACTGGGGAGAGGACGTTTTCCTAAGTCATGTCAGTCAAGAACTTTCCAAGGAATAACAAATAAATAAATTGATTATCTTCAGAAGTGGCTGTCAAACCAGCAAAAATCCCTCAAACAGAATCATCATCCACTTTTTCTCATCTCTGTAAATACCTTTCTACTGAAGTTAAGAAACAATATTTCTTGGGGAGCACTGGCGGGGTGGACTGGGATGGGAGTAAAAGACAGAAAACTGTACTTGAATAACAATTAAAATAAAATAAAATAATAAAAATAAAATGACTTTCAGTTGCAAAAAAAGAAACAATATTTCTAATTCATTAGCTTTACTTAAAAATTCAACAATGTATTGTGAAAGGAAAATGAGGTCACTTTGAAATAATTTGTTTTTATTAAACTGTTTTTTGACTCAATGTTCACATTATTTACTACTATATGATGACTAAATATTTGTTTGAAAATTCACACCCATAGCTTTTTTGCCTTTTGGCTAAGAGAAAGTGAAAATTCATCCCAATTTACTTCTGTGTAGTTTTTAGAAAACATTTTCTTTTTTAGAAGAGAAAATAAATATGTCTTTACTATTCTCATTCCTTTCCTCGTTTCTATGATTTTGCAAGTAGCAAAATAATAGCCTCCTCCAGCACCTGCGGGTGACAGTCATTGGTCCTAATGAGGTAAAATTACTTAAATTAATAAAATATTTGCCTCTCCCACTGGATACCCAATTATTTGGACCCATAATTCCTCCATTTCTGTGTTAGGTTTATTGAGATATAACTAATAAACTATAATACTGTGGGAATTTAACATATCCAATGTGATAATTATATGTGTGTGTGTACATACCTATACATATAGCCATATATGTATACACATGTGTGTGTGTGTGGTGAAGTGACTACCACAATAAGGTTAGTTAACACATCCATCACTTCACTTAATTGCATTTAATTTTTTTCTTTTGGAGTGGTGAAAACATTTAAAATCTACTCTCTTAGCAACTTTCAAGTACATAATTCAGTACTGCAGTATTGGTAACTCTAGTTACCATTATATCCATTAGGTCCTCAGAATTTATCTATAACCAGAATTTTGTGTGTTTGACCAGCATCTCCTAATTTCCCCAACCTGAACACCTGGCAACCACCATTCTCTCTGTTTCTAAGAGTACAACTTTCTTCGATTCCACACATAAGTAAAATAATGCATTGTTTTTATTTCTCTGTCTTATTTTACTTAGCATAATGCCCTCAGGGTCTATCTATTTGATCAGAAATGGCAGTATATTCTTCTTTTACATGGCTGAATAATATTCCATTGAGTATATACCACATTTTCCTTATGCACCTATCTGTCATTGGATACTTAGATTGCTTCCAGACTTTTGTCTACTGCAAATAATGCTACAGTGACGTGGAAGTGCACACGCCTCTTCAAAATAGTGATTTCGTTTCCTTTGAACATGTACTCAGAAGTGAGATTGCTAGATCATATAATAGTTTTAAAATATTTTTTGAGAAAGCTGTTTTCTATATTTCTACTAAATCAGTTTACATTGATACCAACAGGCACAAGGATTGACTTTTCACAACATGCTTGCCAACATTCATTACCTATTGTCTTTTTGATAATAGCCATTGTAACAAGTATGAAGTAATATCTCATTGTGTTTTTCTTTGACATTTCCCTGATGATTAGTGATATTGAGTATCTTTTTATGTATCTGTTGATCCTCAGTATATGTTCTTTGGAAAAATGTCTATTCAGTCTATTCAGGTCCTCTTCCCACTTTTTAAATTAGAAATTATTTTTTTTTGCTATTGAGTTATATGAAATTCTTATATATTTCCTATACTAACCAACAATCAGATATATGGCTTACAAATATATTTTCCCATTCCATGCATTGTCTTTTCATTCTGTTGATTGCTTCTTCTGCTGTGCAGAAGCTTTTTAGTTTAATGCAGTTCTACTATTAATTTTTGCCTTTTATTACTTATGTTTTTGATGTCATATCTGAAAAGCCATTGTCAAGACCAGTGTCAAGAAACTTTTTACCCTTTTGTTTTCTTCCAGTTTCACATCTTATATTTCAGTCTTTAGTCAATTCTTAGTTAATTTTTGTGAGTGGTGTAAGGTAGGGGCGAATTTTTTCATCTTTTTCACTTGACTATCGAAATCTCATAAGATACTTCAGCATTCCTCTGTTACAAATCCAGGCTTGGATTTATTTTGCTCCAGGGGCACTGAAACTTCTCTGCTGGACGCCTTTAATTCCACAAAGGCCTTTTTGTTCATTGGTAATTGCCTAAATTGGTGTTCTCTGGAGGATAGATGGTAGAAACCTCTTACTCTACCATGTGGATGATATCCAAAGATCATTTTTCTCATTGGAGCAGATAGAATCCGATAAGAGTTGGTAATTTGGCTTGCTTTACAGTATTTGTCAAAAATTTGCCATCCTCTCCAGGTAATGAAATTTCTTTCTTTCCTTTTACTTTGGATGTACATTTAAAATACTGAGTGCAAAAACTTCCACAAGCTCTATACTATTACTTCCTTTAGCCTGATTGATAACCTTTTATAGATTTGTATTGGTTAAAAATGGGTCCATCTTCCAATTATTTGTAATCTTCTTTGAAAGTTGACTGCTTTTCATAGTTTTCTGAATATCCACTGTTTTCCTCATGTGTGTCTTTATTTTTTTTACTCTTTAGCTGTATTCATAATTATTCTCAAAGTTTTCTCTTTGTGATCTCCCATACACTTGCACTGCAGGTGACTGTAGTGTTCATAAAATTATTAAAGTGTATCTAACACTTTTATGAACTCTGTCATTTTGTATGATTGAAAAAATATGTATGTAGCTAAAAATGCCATATTTCTGTTTCTTCATTTTCAAAACTTAGAATTACATTATGCATATAATCAAATAAACTTGCCTTCTTGGTCTGAATAATAAATGGTGTTATTGAAAGAAATTTGACTAACATTCCAGAAATTTTATTAAATACTACTGGGTAGCAAGTATACATAAGTCAGTCATTTTATTTCCTGGTACGTAGTAAATGCCCAACAAATATTTCTTCTTTCTCTCAGAGTCTTAGTTATATAATTTATAAAATAATAACATCAATCATATATTCTTATAGAATAGTGTATCAAAACACTTAATACAATGAAAAGCACAATAAAATATGTTAATTATTGTTTTTCATAATATCTCAAGGAGGAAAATATGCAGAATTGAAGTAATAATTTATCAACTACACTAGTTTTTACAAACTGAGATGGCCAGGACTAAATTGTGGAGTTCAGGTCTTATATCTGCAACAGTGATGGCAATGATGACTATATAAGTGATAACAGCTCTCATTGATTAACCATTATGTGCAGATATTTTGGTGAGTGATCATGTTTTGATCGCACATTAAAAACCCCAAATGATTCAATGCAATAAGTATAGATAATTTTTTACTTTCCAGATGAGGAAACTGTATTATAGAACAATGGAATAAATGTGCCCTGGTTATACAGCCAGCAAGTGGTTAATCTGAGTTTTGTAATAAAAATTTTGACTCCAGAACCCATGCTCTTATCCACATAATTGTCACCACTGTATTTTGTCTCTTAACCAGTTGTAAGAAGCACAAGTTCTATTCTTCTGGGACCACAACAATACATATTCCTGTCCCCTGTGTTTTCATCCTAATCAAATTCCTTGAAAAATCAGGTTGGAGGATTTCTTTCCAAGAAAATTACCTCTTCTACTTCCTAGCTCCTATTTCATATAATAAGCAGAAGTAATATAATTTGATGATAACACACAATATAATGTAGTATAAATGAAATATACCTATGTGTTAGTAACCTCTTGCTATGACATATTACTCCAGAATTTAGCATCTCAAAATCACAGTCACTCACTCTGTCAGTTTTGTGCATCGTGGGGTGGGACACGACTTAGCTGGATGCTTCCAGCCAGTGCCTCTCAGAAGGCTGCAATTAGGGCATGAGTTAGGGCTGCGGTCCTGTCGAGGCTGGCTGGGGGAGAATTTACTCCTAAGCTCGTAACTAAAGACGTTTGGCTCCCAGGGTCAGGGTCTCTGACTCTGCAGAAATGCCACACTGGTGGCACAATGGTCTACAACAGAGTCAGTGCAATTTGCCAGAATCCAATCCCCAGCTCGGTAGTAGTTTTGTGGCCTTAGGCAAGCCATATCACCTCTCCAAGGCTCAGTTATCTAACCTATAATAAGAATTTACTCATACCATGTAAAGTTCTGTGCGAATTATTAGGACATAGAAAACAGTATATGTTAGCTGCTATAATTAGCCGTTAAAAATATGTTGTGTATCTGTTGAATACATGGCCTTTTCCATCATAGTACTTACATTCCAAAGACATATCAACCAAAAGAGAATAAAAGGTACATATTTAAGGAAAAGACTGCCTCATAGATATAAGTTTACTGTTTAAAACAGTACATTCAGTTTAGCTACTGCTAAATGAGCTACAATTCCTACATTTCCAATATTTTATGCATATATATGTATAGGAAATTTTTTCTTTTATATATAATATGTATGCATACCTGCAAATACAGAATCATGTTTTAGTGGTCAGTTTATGGAGAACTCAGTTCACAATTTCTTTGTACCTCTGCTTTCATTCTTTAGGCAGCTGGCCTTAGAGATAATATATCATTCAGCATGCAGCCCCATAATTGTTGGATGGCCAGGTCCCCCAACAATTTAAATTAAGGTACCACAGTGCAAGAATTAAGAGAATGAATTGATTTGACAGAGCTCTATTAAATCAGTGTAGGTTACCACTACAGTAGCTGTAAAAGACTTTTTAGTTCTTTATGGTTGCTGGAATTCTATGACCAGCATCTCTTGGGCACACTGCAGTTTTTTCTAGCTCAATTATAAATCTGTGTGGTATTCCAAATTCTGTTTCTGCCACTTTCATCTTAGAAGCTACGGGATTGCCTTCAGCTAAAATCCAATAAAATGTAAAGCTTTTTCTATCTAGGATTCTCAAGGAAGTCACCTTTTGGAGAACTGAGGCATTTTGTTCTAGTCTATTTTATTTTAACAGGTGTTCAGTAAAACTTTTCTGAATTATTCTGTCTATAGTCCTATTCACAAGTGACTGTACTAAAGTGAAATGTAGCAGAGATTCCATATTGCAATAATGTAGGCTGGAAGCTCAAATGCCAACAAGATCCAGACAGGTAAGGTCCATGATTAAATCTCTCTCTTCTTAAAACCTAGATGATTTGGAAAGTTCTGCTGTATTTAAGAGGTGAGAGCTGTTTTTCAGCTCCTTTCAAGTGTCATCAGACAAATATGTGCACCCTGCTTTCTCAGGGATGACATCTGAAGAAATGCCACATGTCCAGACTTTCATGGAACTATTTTAAATGTCTATATATAACAAAACAAAAAGATCATTTTGTTAGGAGATGCGTGTGGGTGTGTATTTGCTAAAACAAATCGGCCCCGGTCCTGTAAAATGATGCTGGTTAATAAAACTCCATCTTGGCAAGCTGCCGCTCTAATGACTTTCACAATGGGAATGCCAGATATTGTTTTCCCTGAACTTCTCACCTCTGTCCTCCTGGTTGAGACCTTGAGTCCCACAATCAGTAAAACATAACCTCACAGTGTGATTAGGTAGTCATCATATACTGAAGACTCACTAATAAACATATGTAAATAGATCAAGTAAGGCCATACATGTAAGGAAAAAGCAGTTTACAAATGAATAGTTTTCAATGAGAATCTGAATTGTAAAACTTACTGGGTAACAAATGTCATGAGAAAATAAAAAATATTCCAAAACTTGAATATAACAAAGAATGTCATAGCCTTCAACAGTCGGCCATTCTAGCACAGGTCGGAGGTTAATCAATTAATGGAAATTATTTGCAAGGAAACCGAAGCAAGGTTTTAAGCATAGCATACAAGGTCCATACGAGTTCAGTTTCTTGGCAGCATCTAATAAGTAACCCTAACTGTTGCTTAGCTCACTGTAAGATATTGTTTTTCTTTAAATATGTTATGGTGATAAACCATCAGAATGAAAGAGCATGTGGGGCTCACGCACTCATTTAATAAACATTTACTGAATGTTTTTCTGTGCCAGGCACTAGACTAGGTACATCAATAACCCTTCCACCCACCCCCACCAAAAACATCTCTATTTTTGAAACAGCTAATTCTGACAAAATGTATAAAGGTGGATGATGTGAAAACTTGTCTTTATGTCTTCTTTCTAAGGACTCGGTTTTGGAAATAATATTAACTTTTTTAACCTCAAAATTCTTTTACCTGAGAGATGGCTCAACTCATAGATACCTACAACCAAACAGAGCATTATTTTGTTTCTAAATTTTAACAGATGGTTGATTAAATTTAGGAATTCACTAGTAATGAAGATATTTTGCTTTTGACTAATGCCCATCAAGAGGAAAAATGTTTCAAGAGAGTAGAAGTGGGTTTAATGATTAAAAGGGGTTGCTTCCAGAATCACAGCTCTTCTAGAAATCTGGAAGTGTGAGACTACAAATGGCCAGGTAGGTGGGTTCTTTTTATGCCTAATAAACTTCTTAATTTAGATATTAGTTAACCATGTAACAAACAAAACACGGTTTAAGATATATCACAGTGTTTTTTTCAAACCAGTCAAAATGTAAATCTGAGTTTCATTCTTTACGGATTGCTGAAAAGGGACTCTCTCTTACTATTGGGGTTTCCTCCATCACCACACTTTGGCCAAGCAAAGATTTCTTTAAACTGGGCAGAGAATGGCATTCCGGGTTTTTCAAACAAGTGGGCCACACCAACCTCCAGGTGATGTTTTTGTTCCCGAAGTCTGCATTGTTCCATTGAAGCCAGAGGCCATGATATATGATACTTCCATGTCAAGTATGCACAGGCAAATTTGTCCTGAAGAGAAAAAGGAAATATTTCTTTAGAACATCAAGCGTATTTTCCTCTTGAATTGGCAGGTTTTTAGTATGAGATAATGCCTTACGCCATAGGAAAGCAGGTGCTACAAATAGACCAGTACTTTACTTGATGCGTGGAAGATTGGTTCACTAACCAATAATTAGTGCACACCTGTTTTGTCACAAACAAAAAGGAAAGAAAATATTTGCACAAGTGGATTTTTCTGTATGGTCAGTGGAAGCAGAAAGTAACTGATTAGTAAACAATTACATGAAAAAATACATACAGCTGTGAAAAAGGGATGTAAAAATATGAATACGAGGAAAAGTAAGGAGAAAAGGAAAGCTGGGAGTATGTGTGATTTTATAAAGGCTAGAAAAGGAAGGTCTCCCAGAAAAGACGCTGTCTGAGCAGATACGTGAACATATGAGGAAGTAAGTCTGATGGATGTCAAGGAGAGGGGATTCTGGCTACAAGGAAAGCAAGTACAAAAGGTCCTGATGGAGGTCTGTGTTTGATCTCGTCAATGAATACAAAGGAAGCAAGTATATCTCCGAAGGTCGTAAGCACGGGGCGCAGTTGTGGGAGTGGAATCCAGAAACGGTGCCGGGCCAGCTCAGGCAGGACTTAACAGGCCCTGAAAGCCCAGGGGCTCTTATGGTGAGGAAGGTGAGGGAGCCATTGGAAAGTTGTTTTTTTTTTTAATTTTAACTGTTGTTCAAGTACAGTTTTTCACCCCCCCAGCCCTCCCCACCTCCCTCCTGACTCCCCCGCCCCTTGTTATTAGTATTAAGGACACATGGACCATTGGAGAGTTTTAATAGAAGTAACTTCTCCTGACTTGTTAGATATTATTCTTCTTCAGACTGTGATCAAAGTAAACTATAGGAGCCAACCATGTACAAGGGAGTCCAGTTAGGTTTTTCTATTAACCCAGGTAAGATACATTGGTTGTTTCTGAAAGTCTGGTGAAAACAGCAGTGGTTGAACACGAGGGCGGAGAGACTGACGGAATTTGCCAATGTGGTGCATGTGGAGTGGGAGAGAGTGATGAGAGCGAAGGGTGAGTCCACAGGCTAACTTGAGCCACACGAAGTTGTGTGAAGAGAAGCGGTAGTCCAGGGCATATTAAGTGGAGAAGCTTATTAGACTTTCAAATTTGAGAGGCCCAATAGGCAGAGCACACACAAGCCTAGATTTGAGAGAAATGGTCTGTACTGAAAACATAAATTTGGCACGTAGACAGATTTCATATATGTTTATTAAATCAGTGAGTAAATATCTAGATAGAGATAAGTTAGTTCTGTAGCAACTTATCCAGGTTTGGATAGTAAATAATAACATAGCTATGTGCCAAACTGCTGCTGGTTGTTTTATGGTTTTAGGTATGAGCCAAGAGTTTGTTTTAACAAAATATAATGAGGAATCTGTCTGGACCATGAGCAGGAAGTGAATCTTTTACATCTCTGATTTTTTAGCCTAAGGATATATTTTGAGAGATGGGATTAACCAGTAGGAGCATTTGGAGCATGCTGCCAATGTGATTTTCACAGAAGGACCATATGTTAGCATGTATAATGCACACTTTTTTGCCCAATTTTTTAGGGAAAAATAAGGATGCATGTTATATGTGGGTATAATAATGACATACCATGGGTATAATAATCCTGTGTACAATGCACACAAAATGTGGGTGTACATTATACATGGCAAAATATGGTAATATCAATTTATATTCCCACTAGGCGAGTATTCAGGTTCTATCTTCAACTTGGCCAGGACTCAGTTTTATTGTTCATGTTTATGCTCATTTATCACTAAATTGACAAGAATAAATCATCCATTAAGGCAATAAGTGATGGGGGCAATTTCTTTACTACAAACACTCATCAAATGTGTGATAATATATCCTATTCACCTCATGCTACCATAACAAAATACTATAAACTGGATGACTTAACAGAAATTTATCTGCCACAGTTCTGGAAGCTGCTAAACTCAAGATCGAGGTGTAGGCTGATTCAGTTCCTAGAGAGAACTCTCTTCTTGGTTTGCAGCTGGCTGACTTCTCACTGGGTCCTCACCTGGCCTTTCTTAAGTGTGCACTTGTGGAGAGATCGTCCTCTTTCTCTCTCCTCCTCTTTGCAGAAGGCTGCAAATCCCACCAAGGGAACCCTCCCTCCTGTCCTACTCTAACCTAATTACCTCCCCAAGGCCTCCTATCATATTGAGTATTTGGTCTTCAGCATATGAATTTTGGGGGAGACACAAATCATTATTTAGCCCATAACAGTCTACAAAAGAAAAAAGTCTAAAAAAGGGAAAAAATCATCAATGATAACTGATAGAAATGCAAAGACAGATGATTAAAGTATAACCTTGTTGAGTTCTGGGTCAGAATTCGGCACAGGGATTGCAATCTGATCTCTAGAGAGGATATCAGTGATTTAAAGGTATTTAAAGAGACTTTCAGACAGAGAAGGATGGAATTTTGGCCACTGTTTGTTTTATATTAGGAGATTGTCTAGAATTTCTTGTCCTGAATCTTGTTCCCATATTTATAAAGATGGGAAAAGCCCATGATCAACTGAAGTCTGAGGCTACAGTTTACATAAGCCTCCATCTTTCCGATGGTGGGGAGAAGCAGAGCATCTCAAAACAAGGACAGGAGCAGCAGGCGTCGCTCATTCTCTCACATGTTTTCCTTTTCTCGTTTGCTGGGCTACTTATGTGCTTACTGTGAGCTGCTCATTTTCCATAAAACTTTGTGGAAAATCTTTTAGGTATGGGGCAAAATTGGTTTCCTCCAGACCTTTGCTTGCTGATACAGAGAGACCTGATCAGACCAGGGGAGAGAATTAGGGTGGGGCCATAGGAGGTTGCCTGAGGCCACATAAACAGTCCAGGGTGGGAGCCCAGAGAAGCTGAATGCCTCAGAAGCACATGCAATTGTGGACCAGAAGATTTAAGATAAGAGGGCAGAGGCCGGCTGGCAGGCTCTCTTCCTCCAGGACGCCTGGGTGACAGTGCTGCAGCTGCCTGCAGTTCCTGAAGGACTGCATTTGAATGGGGGCTGAGTGTGAGCAGTCCCAGTCGTTGTCCGTCCACCCTGCCAGGAGGCACTGCACCTGGGGTTGCAGCCCGTGTCCTTGGGCCCGGGGTTTTGTCCCAGAGACCAGCACACTCTGGCCCTTCATTGGTAACACCGATGCAACTCAAGGAAGAGTTTGCTGTTTCTGCAGCCGTTGCCTGGTTGCCCACATTTGCTGCTGTGCTTGGTTTCTGTGGAGAAGTGTTGAGGAAGGCAGGAGCTTAGTCAGGCCCTATGTGTGGCAGTGGGGCTGGGTCCTTGGGGGTGCAGACAGAGACCCGGTGTCCCTGCCTGTCCCCCAGCCTGCGGAGCAGGAGGGCGTCGCAGTTATTGTGGTCGTTCTGAGAGCTTCGTGCTGTGTGATCTGTCATGAAACACTTGGTCCTGATGCCTTGCAGCCCGTGGGCAAGGCCGTTGGCCCAGGGCCCTGATGCTGAGCTTGGCAGTCCCGCGGTGGCATTTCCGTATGCTTCTCCAGAGTCATGCTGTTCTGGCCTCCAGCAGGGGTTCCCCCAGGAAGCAGTTTCAGACTCTGCTCTGCCACCTGCTTTATGCTGAGGCCCAGTGTGGTGATGTGGGGAGGGAGTATAAGGGGACTAAATGGTAACAGGAAGGGAAAAAAACATTTAAAAAAAAAGAAAAAGAAAAGAAAGAAACTCCGGTCAGTGCCTAGTATCAGGCTGACCTGGCAGACAGTGGCAGGTTTATTCTTCTTTGGGTGTCATAGGAGGAACAGGCTCTGAGACAGAAGCCTGCTCTTCTTCCAAAAATTGTGTAGCTTTTATATCTTATGTTGTTTTAGTTTGTAAACTAATTGTATAGAAATGAGAGAATTAAAAACTAACAGGGGGAATGATAGAGCTCAGGAGTTAAAGAGTTTAGCCTTAATTGATAGGCTTAAGTAACTAATGCATGTGGAAAGCTGTTATTCCAAAACTGTATAGCTTTTGAATAAAGACTCCTTTCCTTTGTCATCGAAACTTTGCCTCCAGAACTGTGCCTGGAGGGTGGCGGCGGACAGTAGGGTCTCACTTGCTGTTGGGGAACATTGCACCTTCTAGGAGATGGAGGGTACCAGTGCTGGATCATTTAAACGAATTTCTCCCCTCAAGGGTTTTTAGACTATTATATGATATATATTTGGCCCACAAACCTATGGAGGCTCACTTGTTCCAACTTTGCAGGGACTATCCACCCTCCCCATTACCTTACCACTGTTCTTCTTAATAAGTGCCTGTTCTGTGTTTCCATTTGTGATGAAATGGATTTATTTTTGTTTTCTCTTACACTAAGTTTGTAGACTTTGTCTTCCTACCTTCATAGATCAAGACTCTTACATTATCCAGGTTGGGTGGGTCCTTTTTTCCCTATGTGCTTGGAGAATGAGGAAACTGAAACTCAAGGTCATACTGTTTAGCAAATGTCTCCAGGCTGACACACCTGATAGGAGGCTCTGCTTACCCAGCTAGTTTCCCATCTCCACTTCGTCTTTTCATCTGAGAGTTGCTTGCTTTCTTTACCTCATTATTCCTTGGGTTTTAGAGACAAATTAACTCTTAGTTGGTAGAGTTATTATGGGCCTTATATACAGGGATTCATCTGTAAAATTATTTCAATTCCAGTAATATTGTTTTCATTTATTATACACATCATTAGGTAAAAGTATATCACTGTACAGCTTTTCCCGTTATCCAGTTAAAAAGCAGACTTTTCATTTTTCCTGTGCTTTGCCCTCTTCCACTCTGTGCCCTGGTGGCGGCCACTGGAATTGATGGCATGATGCTGGGAGGTCTTACTTCTTCCTTCCAGTCTTATTCCAGACTCCTAATGATACTTTGACACCTTTTCTGTGTCTTTTATAATCAAATTACACAGGCACTCTTATTCATTCCTCTCTTACTCTACAAACATCCATGAAAATAGAAATTGGAACCGCCTCTTTCATGTCCCCTTATCCCATGCTCAGAGATCCAATCCAAGTATTGCTGTAACCAAGAAAGTGGTTATTTAAATGCAAAAATGATTGTCCAGGGAAAGACTAAACTGGGTACATGACTTCAATTACCCAATCCTTCTTATGAATTCTGCTCTCTAGCTATCAAGTAAAATAATACTGTTTGGGTTCCCCCCACTGCATTCCTCTTTGAAAGGAGCACAATCAAGCTGCCACTCATTCCATGCGTTTCATATCCTGTTGATAGGAAATCATGAAACACAGTACAGTCATTTCTCCACGCACTCTTCCTACCTGGTGACCCCCCGTCCCAGCCCTCATACAGAAGGTAATGCAGGAAGACACACGTGTGAGTTATACAGAGTTCTCTGCTTCGTCTACACCAGGTCTTTGAGTCACAGCTAAACTTGCTGCTTGTGAGGCACAACAAGGAGGAAATGAATCACTGTTCACTGGCCATGATGAGGGTATCTCTGTCACAAAGGATCCATTTCGTCCCTTTTACATGTATTTTATAAGTTGACACATGTACTAAGTCAAATGTTAAATCCATTTTTTTAAATGACAACTTGACAATAATATCACTTGGGTAGGAGGTAATATATCAACCAGCCAACAATGAGGTGGTAACTTATTTTTTTATCTTGACCCATCCATCCTCTAAGACATATCACGGTTGTCACACCACAATAAAATTCCATTGATCTTATTTTGTTTATATTTAATTTGACGGTATTTCCAGTGGAAGAATTCTCAATTTCAAAGACAATAAATGAGGAATTGCTTTAAAAAATTTTCTCGCACAGGATGAATCAATTCTCTTTTCCCGTGGATAGCCTGGCCCTTGCCAATAATCCTGTAGTTTTGCCCAAACGGACAAGTAAAAGTGCTTCAACAATGGCAAATATATCTAGAGGGAATTTTCCCTGAAAACTGCTTTTGTCTGCATCCTAACTAAAATGAATAAAAACTACCACATCCTGCTTCAAAAAAAATAACTTTTTTTGATAAGAAAGGTAAGAATCATTTTTAAAGGGTCAGTTATTTAAAGATAGCTCTATTGTATCAGAAAATGATAGGCTATGGAATTCATATTTTAACTTTGAATACATTTTACTTTGTAAAAACTAGGTAATATTATTTTATTAAGCCTAGCATTCCAGCTTCAGTTTCTCATGTCAATAATTGAGCAAAAATTCACAATAGAAAATTAGGAAATATGTGTCACTTATTAATTTCACAGCCTGTCCTTTCCTTGGTACAAAGTGTCATCTTTGGCAAGGGGAAGAAAACAAAAATGCTAAGATTCAGGTTCCAAAGGACATATGCACAAGGTTTCTTAATAATTAAGTTCCCTTTCCTTTATTGTTGGTTTTTCTCCAAAGGGCATGATAAGATTTTGTAGAACATTGTTCAGCTCAGCATTAACAGAACACCTACTGACACATTTAAAACCTTAATTCCGAGGCTTTGTGGTTCTGAAAGTAATTATCAGCAGTATTATTTTTTTCGTTTTTAACGCAGTGTGTATGCAAGTGTGTCTGTGCGTGTGCATTGCATATGTCCTTCATCGTTTCCTTTGCTTTTGATATTATAGATTTTAAAATAATTGACTAAGGAATTAAAACCATACAGATTTCTGAACAGCTGTATTATTTAATTCCACATTAACATAAACTGAAGAGTATCCATATCCTATCCTTACATAGTTCATAAATCAGCCAGCACAGATGGGCCATGGAGGACATTATCCTGTGAACTTTTGACTCTACTCTATGACTCAGCAAAGGAAATTATTCATTCAACAAGTTCTTTCTTTTTTCCTCTAAGAGAACCTAGTACA
Organism: Carollia perspicillata; assembly: GCA_004027735.1. Lineage (NCBI taxonomy): Eukaryota > Metazoa > Chordata > Mammalia > Chiroptera > Phyllostomidae > Carollia > Carollia perspicillata. Next base: position 23,161 of record PVKM010018306.1, read on the forward strand.
CGACAGTCTAGGCTGTCACAAACCAGAGTACATGAGACAGCAGAGAGCTATCTAAATGCTCTAGGAGGACAGGATCCTAACACCAGACATGCATGCGACAAATCTAGGGTTTGAGGAAAGAACTAGAAGGTTCCAGAATAGAGAATTCCTTAGTGCTCCTGGGGTGCTAATTCTTCCTGGTAACTCTTCAAAATCTAAAGAAAATAACTCACAATAAAAGAGAGAGAAGGAAGGAAGGAAGGAAGGAAGGAAGGAAGGAAGGAAGGAAGGAAGGAAGGAAGGAAGGAAGGAACTTGAGGAATCAGCTGGCTGAATCTACATGTCATTACTAAGAACCTCTGATTGTTTACATGCCAGTCTCCGTATTTATGCTGGACAAATTTGCTTCATCGTATTTATTACTCACAAAACAATTAATTACCAATATGTATTGAAATCTAATTTTGTGTTTTTCAGGAGTTTTTTAAAATTATTTTTATGGAGGTTTTACATGATTTTTTAAAAATGTGCTCCTAAAACCTCAATAAAGCTATAAAAAACAATAATGTATTGCCTAACATTAAAACATTTTTGTTGCTGTTATAGATGATTTTTTCTATGTGAGGGCTATAGATTTTTTTCTTTTTATGTTTCTTTGAACAGCTTTATTGAATACAACTGATGTACACAGACTGGACATATTTAATGTGTATAATTCGATCTCTCCTCTTCTACCTCTGAACCCTGCCTATCCTCCCTCCACACTACGGTCAGAATGTTCTGAGTGCGAGCTCCTCATAAGGTCATTTTAAGATCACCTGGAATTGTCTTTCTGATGTCTTCTCTACAGTGACGAAGTAACTATTACATTACACTTTTTTACTTGGGTGTTTCTATTTGAAGTATTAACATTGTCTCTAAATATTCATTAAACGTTCTCCATTTTCCTTTTTCTTTTCTTTTTTCAGATTTTGTTTTTATTGTTGTTCAACTACAGTTGTCTTCATTTACCCCTTACCACTCTCCCCGACTCCAGCCATCCCCACTTCCCACCATTGATCCTACCCCCCTTTGGCTTTGTCCACGTGTCCTTTATACATGTTCCTAATCAACAAAACAAACAAGCAAGCAAAGTATAACCAGAGACATTGAAATTAAGAACAACTGACAGTAATCAGAGGTGAGGTAGGCGGGGATAATGAAGGAAAAGGGGAAAAGATTGTCAGGAACATGTATGAAGGCTATAGATTTCTGCATGTTGAAGTGATTTATTTCCTGTCATTTCATTAAATTATTATATTGTTTGAATTCATTTTAAGCTTATTTCTTTGATGTTTTCTAAATATACGGTACTGTTTTATGAACTTCAAAACCATCTCGTATCTTCAGCTGACTTCTCTTATCTAACTCAATGGACTAAAGTCTTTTCCACAGTGGTAAATAGGATTGGAGATAGTGGGTATCCATCCACGCCTGTTTCTTCATGAAAATGCCTTCCTAATAAAAAAGATGCTGGCTTTAGGACTGAAGCAAATAGGCAAGAAAGTATCCCCCCAAAAGTCATGAACTCCTTTTCCCACATCATATCTGAGCAGTAAAAATAACGGATGGGGAAAACCTTCAGAGAGGGTGGGTGTAATCAAAGATGACGAGGAGCAGTGACTGGGGGAATCCTTCCCAGAGAGAAGAGAATTTCAGGAAGACTGAGAAAGCCGTGCCGAATCTGCCCAGCGAGATCTCAGATTTGCAACGGACCGATGACCACTGTGTCCCCAGCCTCTCTCATGTTTCACGACTGTGATTATTTGTTTTGTGTGCACGCTCTATCACTGGGAGTTGGTTGTATACCGCAGGGTCATCAGGCCACACTCAGGGTCTTCTTATGGGGAGAACTTGCTTCTTGCCCGCAGAGCCTGCACTGCGGAAGATGGGCGTACTGACTATGGGTGAAACTTGGAAGAAAATGAGTGTGCGTGTTTTCCCTCTGGACACGCCACGAGAGTACATTTCCACTCCCT
>PVKM010018307.1:0-25161 GCA_004027735.1 Carollia perspicillata
ACTTCCCACTCAGCCCCACGAGCTCCAGCTCCCCCGCTTCAGGGCTGACTGGCTCCAGCCAGAGGAAACTTTCTAAAACTGTCACACTCTGTGCGAAAACCCTGGCTGGCTTCCCACTGCTCTGAGAATGAAATCCTAACCCTGAATACCAGTGAGACCGTTGGCAGTGACAGAAATCCACCCCCGGCTCAGCTGGACCCCCTGGCTGTGTGGTCTGTGAGTAGAAGGGTCACTCTGGGCCTGGGCAGTGGAGGCCAGAGCCTCCCCCAGACCCCCCTTCCCCTGGGGACCACGTGTTCTGATGGCACAGCTACATTCTGAAGAAGAGCTGTTCAGCCCATGTCCCACTTGACATGAACGGGAGAGGACTCTGCTAAGATTGGGGGTTTGTCTCTAACTGCAGCCTCGCCAAGCCTGACCGTCCCACACGGCTCATGAGGCCCGGCCTGAGCCACCCCCACTGCAGCTTCTGCCCACTCCAGCTGTGCTGACTCCTTTTATTTCCCGGAACTCAACTGTCCCCTTCTGCCTCAGGAGGTGCCTTTTCACCTGCTGTTCCCTCTACCTGGAATACCCTTTCCCACGTTTCATCTGCCCACTCTACAGATCTGTTGTAGGTTGAATTATGTAGGCCCCCAAAATATGTTCAAGTCCTAACTCCTGGTACCTGTGCATACGACCTTACTTGGCAAGAGGGTCTTTGCAGATGTGATGAAGACGAGGTCAACCTGGAGTAGGGTGGGCCCTTAGACTAGCACCTTCTAGGACGAGAAGACACCCAGAGCCTTGAGTATACAAGGAGAATGCCATGCAATAACGGAGGCAGAGACTGGAGTGATGCATCAACAAGCCCGGTGTCCTAGTCAATTTGGCCTGTTAGTACAGATTACCATAGACTGGGAGGCTTAAGCAACAAAACATTTACTTCTCACAGTTCTGGAGGCCGGAAGTCCTCAAGGCACTGGCAGATCTGGTGTCTGGTGAGGACTTGTTTCCTGGTTTGCAGATGGCCATCTTTTCGCTGTGTCCTTCCTTATTTGGCAGGCAGGGAAGAGAAGGGAGCTCTCCCTGGCCTCCCTCCGCTTACACACTCGCCAATCCCATCATGAGATCCCTGTCCGCATGACCTCTTCTAAACCTAATTGCTTCCCAAAGGCCCCACCTCCAAATACCATTACCTGGGGGATTAGAGTTTCAACATATGAATTTAAGGGGACACACTCAGTCCATAGCACCAACGAACATCAAGGACTGCCAGCAACACCAGAAGCTAGGAGGGAGGCACAGACGGATTCTCCCCTAGAGCCTGCAGAGGGAGCACGTGGCCCTGCCAACACCTTGATGTTGGACTTCTGGCCTCCAGAACTGTGAGACAATCAACTTCTATGGTCGTACACCGCCCAGCTAGTGGTGCTTTGTTACGGCAGTCCTAGCAGACTAGTACAACATCCATGGGATTTCCACTACCTCCAGAAAGTTCTCAGTGATGCACCAAGGAAGTGTCCCTCTAAGAGTGCAGATCACACAATACTGACACTGGCCAATGAGATCCTGCACTGGGTCCGTTCCCTTTACCCCGATGCCTCCAGCAGGCACCTCAACGCCTGCAGAATAAATAAAAGATCCCTTAACCTAGGGTTACAAGCTGGTTCCTTATGGGCCAAACCTGACTCAGATGTGCTTGCTTGACCTGCCGTGTTTTCAACATCTTAAGAAATTATTTGCCAACACTTACAAAGTATGATAAAAAATGTTCTATTTCCCACAATGGAATACTACGCAGCAGAAAGAAAGAAAGAGCTCCTACTCTTCGCAACAGCACGGATGGAACTGGAGAGCATTATGCCACCTGAAATAAGCCAGGCGGTGAAAGACAAATACCATATGATCTCACCTATAAGTGGAACCTAATCAACAAAACAAACAAGCGAGCAAAATAGAACCAGAGACATGGAAATAAAGAACAAACTGAGAGTGACCAGAGGGGAGAGGGGAGAAGAAAATGTGGGGAAGGGGGCAGGATCGTCAAGGAACACGTATAAAGGACCCGTGGACAAAGCCAAAGGGGTGTGAGGTGGGAATGGTTGGGGTGGGGGGAGTGGTGGAGGGGGAATGGAGACAACTGTACTTGAACAATAGAAAAAAAAAAGAAACAAAAAAAATGTTCTACTTCCACTTACTTTTGGAAAATTGTTAGATGACACCGTCCCACCTGCCCACAGGAGCTGGGGGGGCAGGTGCCAGCCTGCTAAGCCCGGCCCCCACCGGGTCCTGTTGTCTTACTCCTGGGCCCCTAAACTCATTTTCATTGACGGAAAACATCTGAGGTGTCAGTCCCGAACTAGGCCTCCATGAAGCTTGGCTTCTTCATTTTCAACACAAATGACAACACCCACCTCTGCCCTGCAGAAGGGATCGGAGGTGTGCCAAGTGGCTGGCAGGTCGCAGGTAGAAATGAGAGCCGCCAGGACGACTACCAACAGTAACCATAGAAGCACCCAAGGGAAGACTCCTCCCCTGCTGAGCTCCCCTATGTGTCTCAAATCAACCCTCAGAACAGACTCGGAAGTTCTGCAGAAGCTCTACCAGCTGGCGGGCCCCCACCCAAAGGCCACATTTTTGCGACAGCCACCTATGCCCAGCTTGAGCCTCAGAGGCAGCCTCTGCCCAACAGAGGTGCATCGGAGATGCCCAGGACACCCTTCTGGAATCAGACTCAACTGAATGTGCTTCAGGCATAGACCTAGTGCTCCCGGTGTTCTCGGGAGCCCACGAGACTGCCGACACTGGTCACAGCACAGACAGGTGCTGTCTGGCTTCATGTCACAGTCCCCTTCACAGCTTTTAAAACTTCACATCCCCAGGCTCCTGGGGCTGGCCTCTCACTGTTATAACACGTTCTGGACACCGGGCACTGGTGGAGGAGCAGATTTGGGACCCACTGCTGCACACCAGATGGCAGAAAAGGCTATACAACAGCCCAGCTCTCTTCTCAGAGACAGCAGTGCCGCCTCAAGTATCAGCCCTGTGGAGGCTCTTCAGGTTGTGGTTTAGGGCCTCAGTTTATGGTTCTGCAGCAAGCCCATGCTTCACTAATTTAGTCACACCCATCCACACAGCCACACCCCTCAGGACAGACTGCTTCCCGAGTGCTAAGCCCTCAGGCATAACTAACTATACCTACTGAACTGCCATCGTGGAGGCACCTCAATCTCAGCTTGTCCCCAGAGCCCGGACCCTCTGCCAGGGTTCTTGGTCACAGAGAATGATTGCCTCCACCATGCAGCCACCTGTGCCGGCCAGAACGTGGGTGGGTCAGCTCTTCCTCTCACCTCCCCCACCTGACACACCGTCTAGGCCAGAACATACCTTCATCATGACTCTGCCCTCAGGCTGGAACGACATACGTATCAGCCAGGGTGGCACCAAACAGATGTAAACACTGTAGAAGACTGTTCCTTATACATACCAGTACATGGCGGGGGTTCAAGCCAGAGAGGTGGCTCTCCTCCCCGTGGTCATTTCAGGACCCACCATGGTGGCTCCACCATCCCCTTGGCCTCGTCATAGGCACACAGCTGGCAGAGGAAACGTGTGGGGAGGAACCAGTGTGGGAGTCTTCACGGCCCAGGCCTGGAAGGGGCACATTCCACCTCCACTCACACTCCTCTGGCAAGAACACTGTCACGTGGCCTCGCCTTACTATAAGGGACACTAAGAAATGAGCTCAGCCCTGGCCGGGTCGCAGCATCATCCCATACACCAAAAGGTTGCAGGTTCAATCTCCGATCAGTACACATACCCAGGTTGCGGGTTCAATCCCTGGTCAGAGCATGTGCAGGAAGCAACTGATCAATGTTTCTCTCTCTCTCTCTCTCTCTCAAAAATCAATAAACATATCCTCAGGTGAGGATTTAAAAAAAAAAAAGCCCTGGCTGGTGTGGCTCAGTGGATTGAGTGCCAGCATGCAAACCAAAGAGTCACGGGTTCGATACCCAGTCAGGGCACATGCCTGGGTTGCAGGCTAAGTCCCCAGTGGGAGGGCACACAGGACGCAGCCACACATTGATGTTTCTCTCCCTCTCTTTCTCCCTCCCTTCTCCTCTCTCTAAAAATAAATAAATAAAATCCTTTAAATCTTATAAATACTATAAAATGAAAAATTAAAATTTTTTAAAAAGACAAAAAAAATGGGCTTAGCTGCTTACAGAGGAAGACAAGGACAAACTGTGTGCCAAAGCTTCTCCACAATAGGCTTTCAACAACTGCGTGTCAATGACACCGAAGGGAGACACTGAAGCAAAGCTTTCCTTCAGCCAGCCAGCCTTTCAGGGCACATCACCAAGTGCCTGTCCTGGGTAACCCGCTGGCCCACCATCAGAGGCCACCCCTGCCCTGGAGCTGAACTGGCTTGTCAAGTGGTGAGATGAAGGCTGTCAGGGAAGCCAGAAGGACAGGGACCTGTGGGAGGCACTTGACTGAGCTGTAGAGGTGGGTGGGAAGGATAAGACTTTTCGAAACGAAGGACAGATAGGCACCTGGGCTGTCCCGTGACTGAATGGGGGCTCTCCAGGCAGAGATGGGGGAGAGGAGGACAGGCAGAGAAGACACACACTGTTTGGGGAACTGTAAGTAGCCCCACATGACAGGAGCTGGGACGATGCTGCTGGGCCAGGGCTTTACATGCCAACAGCAAGGAGTTCCTTTTATTCACAGGAAACAGGAAGTCAGTGAATACTGGGGCAGTAACAGTCCAGCGGTGGGGATGGAAAAGAGGGTCAGTGAGAAACACTAAGGAGGGGGAACGGGCAGAACTGCGTCCGTGTGTGGCTACGACCCCGACTCCATGCGCGGGGCAAGATGGGCAGTGAGGCTGGAAAGTTGGACCAGAACCACCAGGTGAAGGGCTTGAATGCCAGGCCTGGCAAGGAAAGTGGGGCAAGTGGTAGGCAAACAGCGTCTGCCTCTCTCAAGGAGAAGACCATCCCACCACAGGTGACAACCTCCTCGCTTCCTGGTCACGTGCTGCCTCCAGCAGCATGGTCTATTTCATCCACATCCTCTAGTACATTAGTCCCTAATGGCTAGAAAAGGATCAAGAGATGATCCCTTTCCAAGGTCAAGTTCAAACCCCTCATAAACAGAGAGGGAAACCAAAGGTCAGAGAAGGGGAGTGTTTTAGTCCATTCGAGCTGCTATAACAAAATACTATAAAAACTGGGCAGCTTATAAAAAAAACATTACTTCTCACAGTTCTGGAGCCTGGAAAGTCCAAGATCAAGGTATTGACAGACTTGGTTTCTGGTAAGAACCTACTTCCTGGTTCATACACAACTGTCTTCTCCCAGTGTCAGAAGAGGTGAGGGAGCTTGCTAGGGTCCCTTTTATAAGAGCACTAGTCCCATTCATAAGGGCTCCATCCTCATGACCTAATCATCGCCCAGAGGCCCTGCCTCCGAATACCAGCAACCCCAAGCTTCAGACCCATGTAGGGCTATACAACAGAAATACAAGGTAAACCACAAATGCAAACACATGTATAATTTAACATTTTCTAATAAATTATTAGACAATTCATAGAAAGGTCAAAACAAACAGGTGAGCCCTGGCTGGTGTGGCTCAGTTGGTTGGGCATTGTCCCGCAAAGTGAAAGGTCAACAGTTCAAGAGAATGTGTCAGGGCACATTCTGGCATCCTGGGTTGCAAGTTCAATTCCCCAAATGGGGTACAAGAGGCAACCGATAGATGTTTCTCTCTCACACTGACATTACCCTCTCTCTAAAGATAAATAAAAATCTTTTTTAAAAACAGGTGAATTAATTTAAATAAAATATTTAGTCCAATCTATCCAAAATATTATAATTTCAACATGTAATCAACATAGAAAATTATTTTACTTATTTTCTTGCACTGTCTTTGAAATCTAGCATAGACGTTATACTTATAGTACATCTAATTTGGACCAGATACCTTTCAAGGGCTCAGTAGCCACATGTGGTCAGTGGCCACTGCCTTGGACAGCATAGTTTGCCAGGGGTTGGCAAACTATGGCCCATGGCCCAGATCTGGCCAGTTGCCTGATTGTGTATGACCCTTGAACAAAAACCAGTTTTTATATTTTTAGACTTTTTTTTTAAATCAAAAGTATTTCATGACACGTAAGTCCTATGAAATTCAAAGTTAGGGTCCTTAAAATAAAGTTGTTTTTTTTTTAAGATCTTATTTTTTTTATTTTTCTTGGGAGGGGAAGGGAAGGAGAGAGGGAGAGAAATATCAATGTATGGTTGCCTCTCATGCGTCCCCCACTGGGAACTGGCCTGCAACCCAGGCATGTGCCCTGACTGGGAATCGAACCGTGATCGTTTGGTTCGCAGGCCCGCACTCAATCCACTGAGCTATACCAGCCAGGGCTAAAATAAAGTTTTTAATTTTGTCAATAAAAATGTATAGAAATGTTTTATCTCTTTTTCCTTTTTATTGAATTTATGGGGGTGACACTAATTAACGCAATCATACAGGTTTCAGGGACACCATTCGACGACACATCATCTGTACACTGTATTGCATGCTCACCACCCCAAGTCAAGCCTCCTTCCACCACCGTTTACCCCTCCTGTGCCCTCCTCCACCTGCCCTCGCCCCCTTTGTTTGATCTCTTCCGATATTATGTACTTACCTACATAATACCCTCGATTTCGCCTCTTGGCTCACAAAGCGGAAAACACTATCTGATCCCGTGTAGGAAAAGTTCCCTGGCCCTGTTCTAGACCATTCAGCTGCCGCCTAACCTCCAACAAGGGAACTCCAGATTGGCTTTCGAATCAAGAGGCTCAGCTCAAGTCCCGGCTGCCCCGCGTCCCAACTCTGAGATTTAGAACAAGGCATTTCCCCTTTTTGAGCTTCAATTTTCTTCACTGAAAATCAGGCCAGCACTGAAATGGGTATAAAGGCGATGAAAACCGAGCATAGGCCATGAGCCGGTCACTCATTCACCCATTTGGCTTTGTCCCTCGCCCTACACCTCCGGCAGCAACCGCCCGTCGAGCCCGCCTCCCACCCCCTCCCCCGGCCCGCGCCTGACTCAGTACAGCTCCGGTGGCCTGCCCACCGGTCGCCTTTTCCCAGCGTCCTGGGCAATCTCCGCCTCCCCTGGCCGGAGCCCCACATCGGTGGCTTCCGAATCACTCTGGCAGCGCAAACCTCCATCTGCCTGGAATAACCTCCTCCCTCCCTCACCAAATCCTGTTTCCTGTAAAATGAAGCCCCCGCCGCTCCAACAGTGCCCTGGGACTCACCGACCAGCGGCTCCCAGCGCAGCACTTCCGGCACGCCCGCTGGGCGATCTGCGCATGCCCAAGGCTCCAGTCCTCCACGTAAGGACCAATCCCAGGCCAGGTTGGGCCACCCCGTAGACACTTGGAGGTCCCAACAAATACTTCCGAATGGGCCTAGTGAGGCGTGGACTAAGTTTCCAGGTCCAGTCCTTTTTTTCCTCTGGACCCCCATGGCAAACACCTAACCAGTTCCGACCTCCCACACCTTAATCCTGCCTGTTCCCGGACTCGGCGCCTCCTCCCAGACACACCCCCTCTCGCCTCTCCTAGTCCTGCGGCTTCTGCCTTTCCAGAAGTAGCACCCGTCACCACCAGCGGTATCCAGCCTTTGGGCTCTCTGGGCCACACGTTAAATACACCAACGCTAATGAAAACTGAATGATGAGCAAAAGAAAAAAAAAAGGGTTTAAGTAAATTTACGATTCTGTGTTGGGCCGCATTCATAGCCTTCCGGACGGGTGGCACACCCTAGCGTGCTCAGCACCAGGCCCACCCATCTCCCTTTGTCACCTCCTGTCAGTAAACATTTTCCTGCTGCGCAGATGTTCCTTCTGAAATTGACCTTCTGGAACAGAGACAGGATCATGGATAGGTGAGGGAATTAAAAAGTACGAATAGGTAGTTTCAGAATAGCCATGAGGGTGTAAAGTACAAATATGGGCTATGGAGTAACCGAAGAACTTATCCACAAAACCCATAGACATCAACAATGGTGTGGGGATGGTCTGAGGGAGTGGGAGGTGCTGGGTGGAGGGGGGCGATAGGGAAAGAATCGGGATGACTGCAACAGCACAATCAATAAAATACAATTAAAATAAAATAAAATTGACCTTCTTCTGGCTACCAGGTCAGTACTTCCAGCAATGAAGAACAATATATAAGAATGTAACTTCTGGCCCAAACTGGGGTAGCTCATGAGTTGGGCACTGTCCTGCAAAGCAAAAGGTTGCTGGTTGGATTCCCGGTCCGGGCACATGCCTGGGTTTCGGGCTGGGTCCCTGGCTGGAGCATGCACAAGAGGAAAGAGATCGATGTTTGTCTCTCACGTCCATGTTTCTCTCCTTCTCTTTCTCCCTCTGTCACACTCTCTAAAAATAAATAAATAATATCTTTTTTTGAAAAAGAATTTAACTTGTTGCCAACAAGCACTCTTATCCCCAGTTAGTCTACCTCCACCTTGCTGAAAAGGTGAAAACTGGCCCTGGCTGGGCAGCTCCATTGGTTGGAGCATCATCTGTGTACCAAAAAGTTTGTGGGTTTGGTTCCGGGTCAGAGCCCTTACCTAGGTTTTGGGTTCAAACCCAAGTTGGGGCCCCAACGAGAGGGAATGGGTCAATGTTTCTCTCTCACATCAATGCCTCTCATTCCCTCTCTCTCTCTCTCAATAAAAATATATTCTCAGGTGAGGATTTTTAAAAAAATAGGTAAAAACTGGCCTTCTCCTGGGCAGAGGGTGGGGGTAATGGACTTTGAGGTCTGACCCAAGATAGAGCAGCTTCCTCATGCCAGTCACCAGATTTTCTTTCTACATTCTAGCAATTTCTTGGCGTTTTTCCCTCACCTTTTCATTGACATACCATAAAAATCCATCCACTCAGCCCAGGCTGGTGTGGCTTCGTGGACTGAGTGCTGGCTTATGAACTAAAGGGTTGCTGGTTCAATTCCCAGTCTAGGGCACATGACTGGGCAGTGGGTCAGGTCCAGGTCCCTGGTTGGGGGAGTGCAAGAAGTAACCACACATTGATGTTTCTCTCCTCTTTCTCCTTCCCTTCCCTTCGCTCTAAAAATAAACGAATAAACTCTTTTTAAAAAATTAAAGTTAAAAATAAATAAATAAAATCTGTATGTGACCTTATGTGAAAATAGGGTCTTTGTGGATATAACCAGGTTAAGATGAGGTCACAGGGGTGGGTCCTAATGCAGTGTGACCGCAGTGTTTATACAAAGGGGAAAAAAATGCCAGGTGAAGACAGACACCCAGAGAAAGAAAGTCACGGGACAACTGAGGCACAGAAGGAGGTGTCTAAGGAACGGCAGGGATGGGATTGCCAGCCACACCCAAAGTGAGGGGAGAGGTAGGAACCGATTCTCCCCTGGAGCCTGCAGACAAGGCACAGCCCACTGACACCGTGATTTCAGACCTCCAGCCTCCAGAACCGTGAGATAATCAGTGTGTGTTGTTCTAAGCCACCCCGTTTATGGGACTTGAGGGAAGCCCTAGAGATCTGCTTCTTGGGACAAATGAACACATCTCCCCACCTCCACCAATCTGTGGTCATGAGGGAAAGGAGAAGGGGAAGCAGGCCCGCTCATCACCTGGACAGGTTCAGGACAGGAACACAGATAGAGCCCCTGACCCCCCTACTCATGTTCCTACCTGCCCCACTCTGTTCTGTACAGTGAGGGATACCCACACACACAGGTATGCGTGCCCCAAGCCAAATATCCACGCTCCCCTTGCCCACCCACCCACACCTTGGCCACCCTTCAGACCTCTGAAGAGCAGATGGGGGTGAGGGCTGGGCAGGCTCTGGTCATGGACTTAATTCCTGCACCTGGAAGATTGGGGGTGGGAGGATGTGTGCCCGGGGTCTTGTAGATTCCTCATCCCAGCCCTCTAAAGCCCAGGCCCAGGGTGCTGCCCGGGGGCTCGGCCGGGAGCCTCCATGTCCAGCACGTGCCCATCAGCAGCCAGGGCCTTTCCTGGTAGCAGCGTCTCGCTCAATTCTCATCCCAGTTTAAAGGTGAAAACACCAAAACACAGTAAAACCGAAGCGCGGTAAAGTGAAACGATCTGTCCAGGGCTATGAGGTTAATAAAAACTGGATATCTGGGATCACATCCCAGCCGGTCTGCCCTGGCCAGTGAGGCTCAGCTGACTGGAGCATTGTGCTGTAACAGAAAGGCTGTGGGTTCGATTCCCACAGCACACACGTAGGATGCAGGTTCAATACCCCACCCAGGTGTGTGCGCCCCCTGGTCCTGGCACGTATGGCACCCGGTCTGTGCACATCCGGGAAGCAACCAAGCCATGCTTCACTCTCACAGTGATGTTTTTCTCTCTCCCTTCCTCTCTCTCCAAAGAGCAATTTTAAAAAATGTCCTCAGGTGAGTAGAAAAACATTTTTTAAATCGTGGTCTGTTTGACTGCAAGACCCCTCCTCTTCCCACCATAGCCTGCTTTTCCCTAGACTTCATGTAAGTTGGTAAACTGCCAAACCCTCCTTAGACATTAAAAACAGTTAAACCAAGCAGATGCTAAAAAGCAAACACCACTGCCATCAAAGCAATTTAGTACCAGAGAAAGAAGAGACGGCCTGGAAATAGACCCAAACACAAATCAGAATCCTGTATACAACAGAGGCATTTTATTCTTATTTATTTGTTTGTTACTTTAATTTTGAGAGTGTTTATTAAAGCAGGGGACAGTGAAACAAGGAAGGACCTGAGATAGAAGCAGCAACAGGGAGGAGCTTGGGCGGGGCTGCCTGGCTCTGCAGAAACGTTAAACGGGGAAGAAGTGAGCCTGGTGGGGCTACTGTCAGCTCGCTGGGAAGTCAGGGAAAGGGGGCCTGGAGACAGGTTCAGGGGGTCAGCCCAAAACAAGCTGTCGCTGCCCATCGCTCCCCTGGTTGCAAGTCTCATGGGGTCCCTTAGAGTTTAGGAGATGCATGCCTGAGAGGGAAGAATCACTTGGGTGTGCTCCCAGCAGGGAGTCTGCCCCAACAGAGGCATTTATTTTTATTTTTTATTGATTGATTTTTAGAGAGAGAAAGGGGGAGAGAGAGAGCGAGAGACATCAATCGGTCGTTCCATTTATGTATGCATTCATAGGTTGGTTCTTGTATGTGCCCTGACTGGACGCCAAACCCACAGCCTTGGCATGGTGGGACAAAGCTCTAACCAACTGAGCTATGGGGCCAGGACCCCAACAGAGGCATTTTAAATGAATGGATAGAAAGAGAAAGAATTCAGTAAGTGGCAGCAGGACAGGGGCTAGCCATCTGGAGGAAGGTCAAGCTCACTGTTTGGAGCTCTGGGGCCCTGCCTTGCCCCTACAGTCACATTAAACCTGAAGGATCAAAAATTTCCATATAAACAATGAAAGCACACAGGCGCTCAAAAAGTTTCCTTCAAGTAGCGAAAACTTTTCTAAAGCAGTATGAGACAACTCTATAGAAAAACTAGACTAGAATAAAACAGGGAATTAACAGAGAAAAAACCCCCACAAATGACCTGTCAAAACATGAAATATCCAGTTTCCTTCCAAACGAAAGAGATGGAAATGAGAAGAAGACACCACTTCTCCCTCCTGGGTCACCACCCCTCCTCTCCCTGTAACAGGTTGCCAAAACCCAGGCTCGGCAAGTGATGGAGAGACACCGCTCGAGCAGCTGTCCGTCACAACTCTGTGGAGGACAGTGGACAATACTGCGCATGTCAAAATTATACATGTTAGAAACTTATCTCTGGATAGACCCAAAAAAGTACCGAAGATATTGTATAATATTCACTGAAAACCTACTGAAAGTAGTAAACACACTAAAAACAAACTAAAGTCCATCATCAGGGGCCGTCTAAATAAATTATGGACAGTCATACAATGTGATACGACAAAGGCATTAAAAGATTTATCTCCATGATGGAACTTCAAAATTTTCCCAAAATATATATTGATAAGTGGAAATAAATGTCCAGAAGAGTATATTATATTATTTAATACATTTAATGTATATAAACAAATATATATACATACATATATGCACATGTACACAAACAACCTAATAGTGACTACCTCTGGGGAGCTCCAATGAGGGAACAGGTTGGGAAGGAAAGATATACAATTTTTTGCTTTATATTCTTACGTACTACCTGAAAAAAACTTTAACATAAACATTATCACCTTTAAAATAATACATTTTAAGATCCAAAGCCAAAACTCGGACCCTGAGAAAGCGCGTTTTCCCAAAGTGCCACACTGCCCTTTCTAAGCTCGAAGCTCTACACAGTGAGGTGTGTCCCAAGCAGCAGGGCCCAAGGAGGGTTCCGTCTACCACTTAATGGTCCCTCTGTCTTTAGATTGTGCCTGAATCTCGACATTCATTTCTGGAGAGACACCGGTTGCTGCTAAGAAAACCAGGCAGGCACGTAGGGAAGATCAGCTTGGCTAATACTGGCCGTGCCGATACTGGTGTCGGTACCAGTACGGGTGTCGCACTAATCTGTTTAAGGAATGAAACAGATTTCCAGTAAACTGCATAAACTATAAATAATTTTATTTTTCTCTTTTACTTGAACTTCAGCTCCCAGAGTAAGCACCTAGCTTGGTAAAAGTCAACTCAAAAGCTCATCCTCACTTAAAAAATGGGCAAAGGATCTGAACGGACATTTCTCCAAAGATAGGCAAAGAGCCAATAGACACAGGAAGGGTTGCTCAGCATCGGTAGCTATCAGGGAAATGCAAATCGAAACCGGAATGAACATACTACTCTGCGCCCCCTTGGAATACTGTACAGTAATGAAAAAGTCAGGTAGCAGCAAACACTGGGGAGAATGTGCAGAAACTGGAGCCCTTGTGCACTGCTGCTAGAAACAGAAAATGGTGCACCCACTCTGGACAAACAGACTGGCAGCTCCCCCAGAAGGTAATTCTACTTCAAGGTACATACCCAAGAGAATGGAGAGGGAGGGGATGCCCACATGAAAACTTGTATGACTGTGAATGTTCACAGCAGCACTATTCACAAGAGCCAAAGGCTGGAAACAGCCCATTCAGCAATGAATGGATAAAACCTGGTATGTCCGTACCCCGGAACGCCAGGCAGTAACGGAGTGCTGACGCAGGCTACAGTGTGGATGAACCTTGAAGGCATCATGCCAAGTGAAAGCAGCCGGACATGAAAGGCCACATACTACACGACTCCATTTCTATAAAATGTCCCTGTTTCTACAGGGACATCCATACAGACAGAAAGCAGATTGGTGGCGACTTAGGCCTATGGAAGGTTAGGGGGTGCAGTTCTTTCTGAAGTGATGAAAACGGCCTGAAATTGATCTTGGTGATGGCTGCAAACGCAGTGAATATACTAAACCCACTGAATTGTACACTTCAGCTTTCTTTTTCCTTTGTTTTGAATTGTGTACTTTAAATGGGCGAATTACATGGTATGTGATTTATATCTCAACTTAAAAAAAATCATCCTCCCCAATTTAAAAAAAAATAGGACCTTAGTCCATCTAGATCTAACTTTCTCACTTTACAGACTAGGTACTGAAGCCCAGAGAAGCTAAATGGCTTGCCTGAAGCCATTTGTCATTTAGATCCCTGGTCTACTGTCCACTGGCCATTGTGTTCTTCTTGCCCACTCTACAATGCTTCAAGTGAGCTCCAGTGGCTATTTGAACAAAATCACTAAAGTCACATAAATCACCTTGGATCTGGCACAACAGTGTAGTTCACTGTGGATGTATTTGTTCTTGCTACTTCATTGTCTCAAAAAACTGACACTTACAACGTGGCCAGGCCAAGGTTTCTGCACTTTCACTATCCAGCCATGTTTCATTACCTTTGAGCTAAGGTCAAACACCAATTCACAGGGCCAAGCACAGGCTTGGAGATGAGCAGGCCTGGGTTCAAATCCAACTTTATGTGAACTGGACGGCATTATGGACCTTTAGAAGCCTCAGGAAGTACTGAAGGTATTCTTTATGAGCATAGGAAGAGACGTTACATGTAACATGCTGGTAACATGTAACATACATAAACATTATTCCTTCTACAGAAGAACTGAGAGGCCTGCAAAATGAGGCCTTGGAAAGGGCAGTCACACACATTTGCTTGACTTGGATTTCCCAGGGAAGAAATTCTCTGCTGAACAGAGTTCCACCTGCTACATGCACACATCGGCAGCACCTCTTCGCTTTGCAGCCCTGATACATTGTCACCTGTTCTACGATCCTGGAAGTGTTTATGAGAACACTACTCAGAAAGAGGAACAGAAGAGCACCCTGCAGCAGACCCCTGCCCGCTATGTGCTCCGAGGTACTTGTCTTCCCAGAGAGGGCCAGAATGGCCCTGGCAGGACTAGGAAGGGGAAGGGGGAGGAAAGGGCTTGGGGCGAGCAGTCAGGCAAAACTGACGGTAACCACCGTCAGTCCTAAAGCTGGTCCTAAACAGCAGGAAGGGTTGTCTTCGCTCAAGAAAATCCAATGTGGCCCTGGCCAGGTGGCTCAGATGGTTGGAGCATCATCCCATACACCAGAAAGTTGCAGGTTCGATTCCTGGTCAGGGCACATACCCAGCCTGTAGGTTCAATCTCCATTCAGGGTGCATACAGGAAGCAACCAAGCAAAGTTTCTCTCTCTCATAAATGTCTCTCTCTCTCTCAAATCAATAATAAAATATCCTTGGATGAGGATTTTTTAAAAATTTTAAAGTGCAAACATTTAAAAGGTCCACTTTTGCCCTGGCTGGTGTGGCTCGGTTGGTTGGACTGTTGTCCCAAAAGGTCACGGGGTTTGATTCCTGTCAGGGCACATGCCTGGGTTTCCGGTTACATCCCTGACCCACAACCAATTGATCTTTCTCTCTTTTTCTCTCACCCTCTCTCTCCTTCCCCCTTCTCTAAAAGCAATGAAAAAATGTCCTTGGGGTGAGGATTTTAAAAAAAAAGTCAGTTTTGGGTTTTATGGTGCATACGAACTGTATTTATTTACTTTCAAATTATTTTTTATTGCTTATATAACATATTTTCATTGTTCAATTGCCCTATTTTCCTCTTTGTGAAATTAGTTGGGATCTAAGGTTAGGATAAATTGTATCTTAATTTTTCTTATTAAAATAGTTAATTTGCCCTGGCTGGTGTGGCTCAGTGGATTGAGCGCAGGCCTGCAAACCAAAGGGTCAACAGTTCGATTCCCAGTCATGCACATGCCTGGGTTGCCAGCCAGATGCCCAGTTGGGAGCACACAAGAGGCAGTTACACATTAATGTTTCCCTCCCTCTCCCTTCCTCTCTCTAAAATAAATAAAAGACATCCTTAAAAAACACGAAATGTCATTTTATTTTTTTAAGGGGGAAAGGAGGGAGAAAGAGAGGGAGAGAAACATCAATGTGTGTTTGCCTCTCTCAAGTCCCCTCCTGGGGACCTGACCAGTGAACTGGCAACTGTTTGGTTCCCAGGCCCCGGCTCAATCCACTGAGCTACACCAACACCAGCCAGGGCTAAAATACTAAATTTTAAAAACCTATTTGTTTTTTATTTAATGACTGGTTACAGGGTTACAAGGTCAGTTTTTAAGTAGGCTTGACTGACCTGCAATCCCACGGATACCTGCAGACTTCTGAAATTCCACATACAGGTCTGTCCCACCACAATGGCAGGGCTTCTACCACATAATCAAAAGCAACTAATTTGCAGCAATTACCTAATTAATTTCCACACAGTGTTCTAAAACACAGTGGGAAAACTAAGTGGGAGATATTAAGGTCCGCTCTGGTCTAGGCCAGCTTGCCTCCCAGGTGTCGCTGTCTGCTAATCCTTTACGCTAACTGCAAACCGGGCGTCGACTCAGAGCTGTCCCCACGCCACCCCGGAGGGCGGGCCCCACGGTGTCCACGCAGGTTCCCTCCTCACCCCACATGGTGTCCTCCGTGTGTGAGGCCAGGCGGCAGTGGAAGTACGAGTGAGGGTTAGGGGAAGGTCGGGGGGAGGTGGTACTGTCATTTTAGATACGGTGGGCAACGTGTGGGCAGACCCCTGCGGCAAGAAGGGAGCGAGCCACGGGCTCTCTGGGGAAAGGCGGTCCGGACCGCGGCGCTGGGCTAGCGGGGCGTCCATCGCGTGCCAGGGAAGAGAAAGTGGAGTATCAGAAACAGTACGAGAACGGAGGAAGCCGTTAGCAGCGTCAGGCTTCACCTGAACCGTGGCACCCAGGGCACACCACCCAGGACCAGCTCAGCGCCCGAGGCCTGCCCAGGCTGCGCGCTGTCTACCTGAGGAAGCAGATTCGGAGGCGATGTGCAATCGCATTGGGCTGA
The DNA here is from genome assembly GCA_004027735.1 of Carollia perspicillata. Classification (NCBI taxonomy): domain Eukaryota; kingdom Metazoa; phylum Chordata; class Mammalia; order Chiroptera; family Phyllostomidae; genus Carollia; species Carollia perspicillata. The sequence goes on from PVKM010018307.1 coordinate 16,375, forward strand.
CTTCGCATTCTCGCTCCCAAGTGCAGAACCGAAGGCTCTTAGAAGGACCCCGTCCCCTTAGAAAGGTCTCCTCCGGCTCCCAGGAGGTCGGCGGGACCCTGTACCCACACCAGGCGGAGCAGGTCCCTGTTCCCTCCCCAGCTTCTTCCCACACACAGGCCCCGCCCCCTCCGGGCCCCGCCCCTAGCCTTGGATTCCCTCAGGGCGCTCGGTGAAGGGCCGGAACCCCGCCCCGCCTCTTAGTGGATGGACTGGCCTTGCCCCTGCGGACGAGACTCCGCCCCCATCTTTGTATATAAAGACCTGAGAGTCAACGATTGGTCTGAGTCCGAGACCCCGTTTCCTAATTGGTAGTGATGCTCTTACGGCTTCACTAGAGCGGATGATCCGGAAGTGATTCCTGGAGCGCCTGCCGCGTGGATCGCCTGCTGTGAGTTGGTACCGCGGCCGCTGAGATGACCAAAATAAAGGGAGGTCCCGACGGGCAGGAGGCTCCGGCGGAGGCGTGCTCCGGGGAGCGCACTTACCACGAGCTGCTGGTGAACCTAAACCCCATCGCACAGCCTCTGGCTTCTCGCCGCCTCACTCGGAAGCTCTACAAATGCATCAAGAAAGGTCTGGCGGGCGCCGCAGTGGCCCGTGGGGACGTGGGCACGGGACGTGGGTGGCGGGACGAGGCCCCCTCGACTAACCCTTCTGTCGTTGCAGCCGTCAAGCAGAAGCAGATTTGGCGCGGGGTGAAGGAGGTTCAGAAGTTTGTCAACAAAGGCGAGAAAGGGTAAGAACCCCCTCTCGCATTTTAAATGGTAACGAAGGGTATTCCTACTATTTATTTTATTTAAGGATTTTATTTATGTTTAGAGAGAGGGAAAGAAACATCAATGTGTGCTTGCCTCTGGGGCGCCCCCCCCCCCGACTAGGGACCCGGCCGGCAGCCCCGGTATAGCAGTGAAATAGTCACTGCTATTTCATAGGTACTCGGTAAGAGTGTGTTGACTCTATTAGAAAATAATCAAGCAGTCAGTAAATTACTTTCAGTATGGTGAACCAATATGTCACTTCACTTACCCTAGCTCAAAAGGACACCACCGGGAAAATGAATTCCAGGGGAAGTAAATTGAATGAGCCAGCTTCATTCATTCATCTACTATTCCAGTGTCTGTTCTTTTAGGCACTGTGCCATGGGGAGACAGTTACTTTAATCAAATTTCACACAAAAAAATAAAAGTCGTGACTGCTAACTATGAAGGAAAAATATAAAGTATAGGATGCAATGAGAGGTTCCATCACTCTCCATCTTTCTTTTCTGGCATTTATCAGAATCTGAAATTCACTTGCATTTTTATTTCTTGTGTCTCCCACTTAGGCCAGACGGTAGGCTCTTTGAGAATTGGATAAAGCCTCTCTCCGCTTTATCCCCAGAAGTGTCTGGTATCTTGTAGGTTTTCAACAGGTAGATTGCTGGGGAGATTTGATGCTCAATGGGGGAGGCTTACCTAGGCTGGGGTAGTTGAGATCTGAAGATGGAGGGAGTGGTTTGGAGGGGAGGAACCCTGCCAAAAGAAAGTAGATCCCAGGGCAGGAGAGGGTGCTGGTGGGCAGAAGTGCTAACTTCTCAGGGGGTTTTGTGAGCCAGGGTAAGTTAAGTTTTTGTATTCAGAGCTTTGGGGGGGCACTGAGGATTAAAGCCAGGGAGTGTCCACTTTGGAAAGGATCAGAGGCTCAGGAGTAAACCAGAACACTGAAATAGGCCACTGTAGTCTAGAAGAGGTGAGGGTGATTTCTATGAGGTTGGAGATGGAGAGAAAGTGGTTGTATGTGAGAGCACTTTCAGACGAGGAGTGAGAGGCGTGGACTTCAGCTGAATAGACAGAAGGCCCTCTCACTTGAGATAGTGAACAGTGGAGGGGGCTGGGTTTGTGTTTGATTTTAGATGATTTGAGGTGCCTTTTACACTTGTGACCCCTCTCCCTAGCAGAGCTGTTCAATAGGCAGTTGGGCTGCAAGCTTGGAAGAGAGAGGGCCAGGCTGGAGAGAACAGATCTGGGAGCTGTCAGCACATAGATGGGACTTGATGCCATGGCCGTGGATGGGCTCGGCAAGAAGGTACTGGGAGGGCAGCCGAGCACCAGGCTGTGAGCACCAGCATTTAAAAGCTACTCAAAGGAGCCTGCAGAGGAGGAGAGTCCAGGAGGCGAGAGGAAAACTAGGAGAGTGTGGACCCAGGACGTGGGACCAAGAGCTCCCTCCAAGTGTTTGCATCTCACCCCTGGAGAACAGACTCTTCCTTCTGTGTCTTCAGGGCTCCAGAGGCCCTTGCCAGAGCCCTGGCACCTTGCCAGCTAGGAACACTAGCTGAGGATCCTCTGGCAAGCCTTCGTTGGTTCCGTGTCACTTTTAGAACTGAGCCCATGCTTCTTAGCCTGGCACTCAAGGCCCTTAGGTGTGGCCCCTGCCAATCTCTCTGGTATTCTTGTCTGACCCGGTCTCCATCCCGGATTCCAGAGCCATCCCAGGCTGCCATCAGCCAGCCTCTGTGTATCTGGTGCCATTCTGATTCTCCTTAAATGCTTTCCCTGCCCCCCACCCTCCAGGGCCTTCCAGTCATTATTCAGCTGTCTCTTCAGGTGTGGCCTCCTGTTTCCCTTCTCACTCTCCAAAGACAATTGAGCTCTTATTCCTTGGGGTCCCTGCTGCACCTCATTTGCCCCAGTGCAGTACCACTTGTCACACTCAGTGGCATTTGTTACCAAGAAATAGAGATCACCTCCCCAGAAGAACCCAAACAAATTTGCTCCCCTTTCAGAGGCTGGGCGACCCACATTAATAGCTGGGCTCTTTGAGAGCAGGGACCATCTTATCTGGGTCTGTACCCCAAAGGCCGAAGAGGGAATAAGCAGCTAGAAATGACTGTTTCTGCCATTTCAGGATCATGATTCTGGCAGGAGACACATTGCCCATTGAGGTATACTGCCACCTCCCGGTTATGTGCGAGGACCGGAATCTGCCCTATGTCTATATCCCCTCTAAGACGGTAAGTAGCACCTGAGCCCTGATCCTGGTCAGCGCTGGAGGAGGGTCTGGGATGGGGTCTGCAGCAGCAGGCCGTAGTGGCAAGAGTGTGAGCTTAATATGGGCCTGTGTGGATTCTTGGTTCTGCTGCTTCCTGGGTGGGAGACTGCTGGTACACGACCTCTCAGCACTTCTATTTCCTTCCTGTAAAATGGGAATCCCCTCCTCTGCAGCCTGCGAGAATGAAACAAGGTTTATGTGGACGTGCTTTGTCAGCTAACATGCTGCGCCCGTGTTAGTCCTGCTAGGTGGGTGCAGTGCTCAGAGCGGGTGTTTTATAGGGACCTGGCTCCTTCTTGCGTGGCAGGAGCTAGGTCTGGGACACAGGGAGTGGGTGATGATAGGAACCTGGACAGCATAGGCCCTAACGGGACAGCCCCCACCAGGCTGGGGCCCTTCCACCACTGCCATGTGGGAATGCAGGCCCAGTGTTGCTGGACCACTTGCAAGTTTGCTGACTTTAAATGGCAACCAATTCAAAATGTTTTTAAATATGTTGTTGACCAAACAGCACGTCTGTCAGACAGTTGAGGTCGGTGGGTCATCAGTATGTGACCCCCAGCATACAGGTGTGTGGCCTTTTCCCAGCCTGTCTTTCTCCTCTGCAGGACCTGGGTGCAGCCGCAGGCTCCAAGCGCCCCACCTGTGTGATAATGGTCAAGCCCCACGAGGAGTACCAGGAGGCATACAACGAGTGCCTGGAGGAGGTGCAAGCCCTGCCCCCACCCATCTGAAGGCCTTGGGCAGCAGCCTGGGCACCTGCTCCAGAAGCTGTTGGGCTGGCAGGGGGCCAGCTGGCTGCCCTCCTGCTGTGCACACTCAGCGTCTCCCAGTCTCCAGAAGCACGGATTTTCCTAGGCAGCTCTGACAGCATCTCCCACGGTGCTGTTTCCTGTTGAGTTTCCTGGCACTCAGTTCTGAGAATGAGGTGTGAAGGGAAGTAAATGCTAAGACTAAAATGTGATGAGCCTGTGGGTGTTTTTTAAAGCAGAAGCTGCTGGTGGGGCCAAGGAGCTGGTGGGCAGGGAAGACTGGAGCAGCCTTTCTCACCAGAGGACCTGAAGGATTTGACAAGAGTGTTCAGCACTGATGCCTGGCTGCCAGGGCTGGTGCTAGACTCAAGCTGAGAACAGACTTTGCTGCCACCCCCGAGCCTTTCACCGCCCACTCCCGGAGCAGGGGGCAGCTGCAGGATAAGGCAGCCGAGTCCGGACCCCACTGTGTGGAACCCTGCGGCCTCCATGGCAGGGATACCCCAGTCCTTGAGCCTTGAGCACCACTGGAAGCTTATGGAAGCAAGTTGTCCACCCACACAGGGCATTCTAAATAGGAGTACGAAGCTAAATACAAAATCCCAGGCCCTCTCTCTGGCTTGGCCTAGTGGCCCTGGTAATCCAGTCCCTTCCAATGTTTTAGGCTTTAGGTACCTTCCTGCTCTCAAGGCCAGCACAGGGCTCAGTGCACAGAGCAACCAGGCTTCAAGTACCCTGGAGTAAACCAGAAAGAGCTTGGGCTTATCCTGGTTTAAACCCCAAGCTCTCCCTGACAAGCCGTGAGCCCTGTGGTACAAAAGTCATTTCATCTCCCCAAATGCCCCTGTGCCCATTTCTAACATGGAGGTGATGCGATTTTATGCATGGGTATGTAAAGGCACCTTCCCCGGGGGCTGACAGCTCCCAGCCTCTTCACCCCAGCGGAGATGCACGCAGGTCCGGTTCTTGCTGACTGGGCATTGGCTGCCACGGTGTTGGTAGCAGCCGCCGCCAGGCCAACACCTGTGTGCAGTGGACATGTGGGAATTATTTGTTGGTGAAGCTGAGGCAAGGAGAATGCCTGTGAATATATTTGCTCAAAGTCACAAAGCAACGATCCTCAGTTCTAACCCGGAGTATTTACAGCGGGCAACAGACACACAGGGGCAAGGCTGTGCAGCGGGGGGACCCGGCAGAGGGCAGGCGTAGAAGACTTGCTGCCGCCGCCCGAGTCCTCTGCTCCTCTGCCAGGCACTACCAAGTCAGCGGCAATAGAAACAGGGAGGCAGTGGGATCTGGAAGCCAGTAGTTCCCTGTTGGGACTGTCCAGCAGCCAGCTGTCCGGTGCGGGCTGGTTCGCCTCCCTCCTGGGCCCCTGCTGTGGTGGCACTCAGCCAGCTAGCTGCTCTGAAATGAACCACCATCCACTGAAGCCAACCACCCCGTGAGGCAGCAAGACTCATGGGTGAAAAATTTGTTTAAACCAAGTTCCTTCCAGGCAGGAGTCAGAATATGATGCGTTTCCCATCAGCTGGGTTCTGCTCCACGGGGCAGTAGGGACACTTCAGCCTGCAAGGGAGAAGAACCAGGAACGTCTGAGGGGCTGCCAGTAGGGGAGCCATGCCAGAAAGGGAGAGCACGGGGCACTTACTTTCCTCCATTAACAAGCTTGTTAAGTGCGTCTTGTGAGATGACGTGGCCACAGAGGAGCTTGATGGGGGGGTTGGACTCCGACGTCTGCTGGCGTAGGATGGGGCAGGCGAACACCGAGTGGAACCAGCACTTCATGCCGAGTTCAATCTCAATCTGGGGGGGGCCAGCCCAGGGGTGAGTCCCACGCCCTGCTGTGGCCATCCTCCCCAGGGCCTGCTACCCACACCTCAGCCAGGGCTCACCGGCAGCTCGTCCTTGTGGCTCCAGACCCCCGTGCACTGCCTCTGCTCAATCACAGCTTTGATGTTCATCAGCATGGGCAGCGCCACACAGCCAGAGGCGAAGCTGCAGAACAGACAGAAGGGGCTAGAGTGGCCAGACCAAGACCCCAGCAGACAAACCGAAGGGCCGGCACATGTGTCACTGGTACAGGACTCAGGTCAGAGTTATGAAGTGACACATGGTCAAATCGGTCCTTGAGACTCTGCCAGGTTGCTCGTAAAGTGCCACATATGTAGTCACGTGTCCAACTTGAATCGCTCCAATGCACCTCAAAACTTAAGAACCTGCCCTGGCTGGTGTGGCTCAGTGGGCTGAGTGCCAGCCTGCGAACTAAAGGTCGCTGCTTCAATTCCAGGTCAGGGCACTTGCCTGGGTTGTGGACCAGGTCCCTGGTTGGGGACATGAGAGGCAACCAATCAGTGTCTCTCTCACTCTTTCTCCCTCCCTTGCCCTCTCTCTAAAAATAAATAATAAAATCTTTTTTAAAAATAACGCAAAACTTAAGAACCTACAGGAGAGACAAAAGGAAGACCCAGTGGTACATCCAAACCACTGAAAAGTCCTTGGTGTGAAGGGGACAGTGATCACTGTGAAAGGGCCCGTCTGCCTGTCTGCCTGTCTGTCCCACTCGGATGTCGTGCACCTCTGTAACTGGGTATCAACCGGGGCACTCAGAGACAGCATAGCTTCAGACCTCACCATGCTTTGGGTGGGGGTGGGAGCCAACTGGCTAGAGCTTTGGGTACTAGACCCCGACAAGCCAGAGGGCAGCTGGCCTGTGTGAGGTGCAGGCGGTGTTCCTGCTGGGAAGCGCTGTCCTCCAACTGGAGTCCAGCACTCAGAGTGGGGTGTGGGACCCCACCACCAGTCTCAGGAAATGCACCGTGGCACCCTGTGTGGTGCAGTGAGGGGCCCTGGGGGCAGGTCCACGTGCCCTTTATTTCCTGTGAGGCCTGAGGCAAATTCATTTTCGTCTGGAGCCTCTGCTTTCTCTTCTGTGAAGCGAGGATGTAGTACCTGTAACTCCTAGGTCACTGTGGAATCACGAGGAGAGCATTACTGTACAGGAGACTTCGAGTGAACTCTCGAAACCTGTAACTCAGCCACTCAAATCTACCGCAGAGGCAGCGGTGTCTGAGAGGCGAGGTTGCGGGGAGGCCGGGTGCGGAGGGTCTTGTAATAATCCTGCAGCAGGGTGCAGGCGAGATGAGGACCTCATTCAAGAGGACTTACACAGTAGGAACCTTGACCTTGCCATTAACCTACGGTGACCTCGGGTCATAACTTCCTAATCTCAGTTTCTCCAACTGTAGAAACAGGTCACTCCTATCTGAAGAAGGACTCGGAGAGCCAGTGTCGGTCTGCAAAGGCACCGGGCACTGTCCCCGGCACATGGCAGGGCCTCGCAAACGGTTTCCCTTGAAGTCCTCCCACTCACGCTGCCCTGTGCATAGGGCTGCTGTACCTGACACTGAGGGGCGACTCCACAGAAAGCCCCAGCAGGGAACAAGCATCGCGGGTAAAGGTCTCACAGATCTCAGCCCAGTGGCTGTTGTCCAGGAGGTGGCAGTAGGGCGACTTCTCCAAGCCTAGCCGCAGGTACACCAGACTGCCCATCATCACCTGGATGTCTACAAGGCAACCGGTGCAGCTCAGGAAGTGCAGGGCCCGGGAGGCAGCCTCTCCCCAAGGCTGGGAGACCAGCCCCAGGAGCAGCAGCCCCGAGGCAGGCAGGGCGGAAGTGGGCCGAGGGCCAAAGCTCCAAGGCCAGCCACCTGGCCTGGCCAGGGTAGGGACTGAAATGCCCTCAGGCAAAACTGGTTTTCCCGAAAACCCCATGGGACTGCTTAGTGGGACAAGGCCAGGCACCACCCTGACATGAGAACGGAGGGTCCCAGCTCTCGTCTCATCCCTCAACCGCACCAGGGAACAGATCTTGAATCTCAAGTCTCGGAGCGGCACTCATGTCTGCTTGCCAACACTAGCTAATATATTTCTTTTAAAAAAACCTTCAGGAGATATCTAGCTGAAGTTTAATTAGACTGCTTGGTTTTCCTGATGTTTATTTCTCAATAAAACATGAAGTCATAAATATGACGGGAGCTAAAGAAAAAAGTTACTGGAGTAGGGTAGGAACTGACAGCGACCATCTGAGGTTTGGTAACCTGAGTGTGAAGGGAGCGGGCCCGGGAAGGAAGCTGCGGGGGCACCGAGGCAGAGCAGCACGTGGGCGGGCAGGCGTGCTGTGGCCCACACAGCCCGTGCGCTCTGCATGCGGGGGTGGCACAACCGGTGCCAGGGACTGGAGGTGGTTCTGCGATGAAGCTAGAAGGGTGTGACAGGCAAAGGAGGACGACTGGAGTCTGGAGTCCCCCCTGGAGACACTGAAGGAGTGGGTCAGAGTTCTCAGGCTAGGGAGCGGCACCCTGGTGGCACGGTGACACCCGCCGGGGCAGCAGCACCCACCCTGGGCACCTACCTCGCTGGTGCAGCCGAGCAAAGGGCTGGAAGTGCCTGGCGTAGCTGAGGGCCTCAAGCTGCTTGTCGGGGCCCCCGGCCAGGAGGTGAATGAAGTGCAGTCGGTGCAGCTTGAACTCCAGAGAGCTGTTGAGCTCGAGCAGAGGCTGCCTGTGGGAGACGGCCCATCTGCCGAGAAAGGGGCCAGTTGAGCGTGGGGCTGGTGGGGCGGCCAGGACAGAGAGGTGGTCTCCAAAGGCCGGTGTGAGGCCACGGGCAGAGTTGGGGGTATGTCAATACGCTGGGTGAGGGAAGACCACAGACAAGCCCTGTCCCTCACTGGTCCGTCCCAGGGCCCACTTACTCCAAGGCCGGCCCCAGGTCATGTCTATGCAGGGCTTCTAAGATTCTATTTAACTCCAGGAAAGGCTGCTTGAAATCCAAGTCCACGTTCAGTGTGGATTCCTGTGGGAGAGCATGATCACATCACTAGAGAACACTGTTTCCAAAATGCTCTGCTCTAAGAAACCCTCGTCTGCCACAGGCAGGCTGGACGGAGCCAGGGCCTGCA
>PVKM010018308.1:0-25156 GCA_004027735.1 Carollia perspicillata
AGTTCAAATCTCTGCTTCTCCACTTAGAAGCTGTGTGCCTCTCTGAGCCTTATTTTTTCTCTTTCTTAAACTGTGCCTATATTTAAAAATAAACTTGTTGTGATGCTTGAGAGAGACACTGCCCACAAAGCACTATGGCTGGTGAGTGATGGAGGGAAATAAATGTTAGTAATCAGTCAGGGCGCTCAGAAGTGACTTGTCCACCCTCCTCCACAGGGAGGAGTGCTGACTACAATGTCCTCTGCCACAGCACCCCACTCATCTCGTGATGTCACTGTGATTAAATACTGCACGGGGAGGCAAGGCGAACATCTGTCTGTGAAGAGCTTTAGTAGCAGAGCTTTCGCGTCAGGCATTGCTCTGGGATGAGTCGGATGTCACATGTGTGGAGTCAGACGTTCGGTGATCTCTGGGTCTGATGGGACCCTGTGTGTACACGTGTCGCCCTGTGGTGCGAGGGCCTGTAAGTGTGAGAGACGGGGAGAGAGTAACATGCTGAACTGCTTTATTTTTGTACTGCCGAGTCCCCTCTACCTTCTGGGGAGCTGGTACTTCATTGTTTGGGATCAGAAATAGCACTCTGACCAGGGGGTAGAGGGGCTGACCATAGTTTTTCTGATGGGATAGCAAAAACAAAAAATCTTTCTAAATACAATTCAAACATCTAAGAGCAAGTTAGGAAGAAGAGGGTCTTTGTTTTTTTGCCAAACCAAGGACTTGCTGGAACTTTTCTGTATGAGGGCTCAGAACATGTTGCGTGCTCTTACTGCCCTGACGCGTCATTGCGGGGGAGATGTGGGAAGCTCGGCTTTTAAAAACAGCACCGCGTTTTCAGGGCCGTCCCTCGTTTGTGTTTCTTCCGTTCCCCTCCCCTCTGCTCCTGCTGCGTTCCCAGCCTACAGTGTCACTCCCCGTGGTGACTGGTGAAGACCTCGCCAGGTGCACAGTTCTCGGATATCCCCGAACCTGGAAAGAGCGGCCACCCTCGCTGTCGCTTTGTCTGCGCACCCCTCTCAGTGGACAGCTTTCCTGACATTGAACTTCATCAGGATGAAGGAAAATAAACAGTGTGCTGCTGACGTCAGATACTGCCGGTCAGCTGGCCCGTTCTTCTCACTTTAGTGTTTGGAAAGGAAATTCTGAGCTGCTATTGTTGAAGATGAGGAGTGAGCCTTTCCTCGTGGCCGGTTACACCCAGTTCTGACCATTGAGATCTCTGTGGGCGGACAGACAGCACTGTTCGATGTGTCCTCAACCCTGTGACGCCCTGATCAGAAGTCGCATAGTGTTTTTGGTACAATTAAGGGAAAACAACTACGAGGTACCATTGATTTTAAGACACTTCCCAATTGCAGAGATGTTGAAGTATGGGCGGGGTGGAAATGCGTGTCTTAGAGCAGACGGACTACACGGAGGACGAGTTAAAACGGAAAGTCCCCCTGGTTACCAGCTGTTCCTCTCCCGCTCCACGCCCCCCATATTCACCACAGGTGACGGGCAGCACGTGAGATCCCTGTTCGTGGGTGAGGGACACCCCTGCCCTGGCTGAGTGCGTCGTGTCCTCCTTTAACTCGGCTTCCTGTCACTCGTGTGCTCCATGTCACACACGAAGTCGTGGAGCTGGGTTGACCAGGCCGAGTCATGGGAGTCCTCTCAAGTATAAGTAATTTAAGTGTGTGAAGAACTGAAGCATCCAGGAGTTTTCTTGAGGTCACTTTGGACTTGATAAGATTCATGCTGCCTTTGAAGGAGTGAACGAAGAGCTGGTTGAGGAACAGCGGGGTTTCTGCGTGCCCTCTCTGGCCTGGCCCGTCTTGTAACGGTTTGGTGGTGAAGAGAGTCGCCAGCTCTTCCCAATGCATGTCCCCCGTTTTCCTTTCCCGGTGCGCACCGGCTTGGATTTGTGGGGGCACGTGCTGTGTCTCTTCGACCCTCAAAGGCACCATTAAATGTTGTGGATGGCCTTGATCTCATTCAAGATTCTGCCTCCTTATTATTCATAACCTGAGTGATTTCTAAGCAACTACGTGTCCCCGGCCTCTTTTTATTTTAAAATTTTATTGGTTTTCCAGTTTTACTGAAGCATAAGTGACAAAATTGTGAGGTGTTTAAAGAGTACACATGGTTATTTGATACACATACACATCATGGAAGGATTCTGCCCATCAAGTTAATGAACACATCCATGCCCGCACATGGTACCTTTGTTTTTGGTGAGAACATTCAAGTTCTATTCTTTTGACCAATTTAAATCGTGCATTACGATATCAACGATAGCCACCACCTCGTACGTTAGATTCTCATGTCTTACTTACCTTTTACCAGAAAGTGCGCGCCCTTTCACCCATCTCCCCTACTCCCCCTCACCGAGTAACCACTTTCCTACTCTGCTTCTATGAGTCTGACTTTCTTATTTTTAGATTCTACATACAAGTGATGCCAAGTGGTATCTGTCGTCTCTGTCTGGATAATTTCATGTAACATAATGTCCTTCAGGTTCATACCTGTTGTCACATTTGGTAGGATTTCCTTCTTTTTAAAGGCTGAATAATATTCCATTGCATATGTACACACTGCATTTTTTTTTAAACCAACACTTTTGATGCTGCGATAACTTTAATCAAGGGGATTCTGTTTTGTTTTGGTTTCCGTTGGACTGTTACTCAGATTTTAGAGAAAACTATTTCTCAGCCAGGTGAAGTGGCAAAAGAATTGATAGAAAACTTTCCAATTAATCTTAGTAAAACATGGTGTTTACCCTTGTATTTATACTGCTTTCTCTCTTTCTTTCAGTTTTTGGGAATAGCATTTCTCGGAATTGGACTGTGGGCGTGGAACGAAAAAGTAAGTGGCTGTCACGGAAACGCACGCGTCTGGGCTGTTGGAGGCCGCACACGGTGCTGCCGGGGGTTGTCTTCTCTTCCTGCTCGAACCCGCAGAGCATGAGCAGTTATGGTTTGGGGGACTGGGTGACAAAGGTGGAAGAATTAAACCACAACGAATAAAAACTTCATAGACACGGGCACTAGTAGGGTGATTACCGGTGGGAAAGGGGGTGAGGGAGGAAGGGGAAGAGGGCCTAGGGGGCATCAATGGGGGCTTGACTTTGGGTGGTGAACACACAAAACAATGTACACGTGATATATTGTAGAATTACGTACTTGAAACCTTTGTAATTTTATGAACAAGTGTCACTCAGGTACATGAAATAAAAATTAAAAAAAACATTCTTTAAGGAAAGTATTTTGCGAGATAATGCCATATTTCAAAGACTCCTTAGGGGTGGAGTCTAAACTGATCACTATATCAGAATAATCGCAGAAATAGCAATACACGTGCACCACAAACTGTGATTGGAATTTTATCAGAGATGAGTGTTTCCAGGAACCATTTCCTAGTATTGCACAAGAATTTCAGTAATGCTCATAAATATCTCTGAACAACCTGTAGCCTTCTTTCTCTTTCTTTTTAACCTTTTGGAAGATTACTCAAGCCATAAAGATCATCTTTTTTTTTAAAAAGTGTGAGCGTTAGGGGATAAGCTATTAGCCTATCCTGTGAAGGAAGCTGGGTAAAATTTGTTGGAATTAGATAAACTGACCACTAATGCTACAGAGTGTGACACTTGTCCGCTGATTGAAAACATTTAGGGAGTTTCAAAATTTATGATCAGATGCAGTCGAGTAAAAGGGAAAAAATCTGGCGGTGGAGAGGAGCATGTTCCAGGATTCAGTGAAGATACACTGTTCTGAGCAGTTTATACTCTGAAGTTCGCTCTTTACTTCCCATCCGCACCTGTTAATTTTTTCTGTATAACTTCCCCCACTGAGGCCAAGCACTGGAATTCAAAGGCAAATACAAACTCTTTTCTTCTCCCTTTTTTGGAAGTGAAATTGCTGCCAGCATTTTATCTGTTCTGGTATTTGGCTACACAGTAAAGCTTTATCATCTCCCACCTTGTAAGAATGAGGGAGTGGATGGATTGGTTAAAAGTTGTAAACTAAGAGGTTAGCTTAAATTTTCCCAGAAGATCGCTCTCTTATCTCTTTGGTATTTCACCCTTTGAGCTTGACCAGGGCCTGAAGCCAAGCATTTCTTTGAAGTATTATATGTGTTAAGAAGAAAGAGAAAAACTAAGAAAGCACAGTAAACAAATGCCTCTTAGATGCCAGTATAAATTTCCACAACTAAAACAACGTTCTGATAGAATGCATCAGATAAAACTCAAAGTAAATCCTGAGTTTTGAAACTAACAACCCTCTGTTTATTTGCAAAATGCTGTGCAAAATGTTTAATGGGAAAACGCAGGGAGACAAACTAAGTTCCCCAAACAGACACAATTTTATCTCTAGAAACTTGAATGTTGAATACCGGTCTTCTCTTGGATTATGACCAGCTTCTGCCTCAATCCCCTTATAAGCTTAGAGACTCGCGTTGGTGGAATCGCAGAAATTCCACGTTTAGAAGCCCTGGGGTTGGTTCAGCGCTGGATCGTGCAGCTTTGTATAACTTTCCCTTAATAAGAGTCCATTTCTGTCTGCTTTGAACAGATGCTGGAAGGCATTAAATGAACTAATTGTCTGTTCTAGCAATAAACAGACAATTGGTTGTTTTGAAGGTTTTTTTTCTCTTTTTGTGAAATATAATTATCTTTTTGTTTCATCAGCTGCACCAAATGTCTCTTCTCTGATAAAATCACGAAATTCTAAAACCAGCAAATATCAGAGCAGGAGGGCGATGTGGTCTTCAGGGAGGGATGCAATATCAGCCCCTTCTTTGTCGGGGCCGCTCTCAGTGAATGGAAGGCTTCTCTGGAGATCTGAAGTTACTTGGACAAGGTCACCCACTTACTGTGTAGCAGTGCTCTGTGTGCTGAGACCAGATGGAGGTGACAGAGGATGGAGGGCATACAGCAACCCGGTTTGGCACGCACTGGCCGCCTGTGGGCCCTGGACTCAGGGGAGCGGCAGTCCCCCGCCCCCCATCTTGTATTCCAGTGGAGGCGCTGACAATGAGCAGTTTACTAACCAAGTATATGCGTTCGAGTACTGGTAGGTGCTGGCGAGAAACGTTAAGGTGGAGGTGAGGGCTAGTTAGAGAGTGGTGACAGAAGAGATCTCTTTTTGATAGAGCAGTTGGGATGGCCTCCTGAGGAAGTGGCATTGGAGCAGAGACCTGGATGACGTGAGCGGGACCTGTAGGGGGCTGGGGAGCATAGCATTCTGGACAGAGGGATTAGCAAGAGGGGTAGCCCGGAGTCAGACTTGGTGATTCCTAGGAACAGGAGGAAGACCAGGAGGATTGGAAGGGAGAGAACAAGGGTGAGAAGAATAGGGCATGTGGCAAGAGAGGCTGGCAGAGGCCTGAGCAGGTGGGGTCCTGCAGAAATCTGGCTGAGAGGAAGTCACCAGGGCATTTTGACAAGGGAATGTCCTGATTAAGCTTTTTTGCGTTAAGATTGCTTTGTTTGCTGTGTACAGTTTAGGGGCTGAACAGACCTGAGTTCCAATACTGGCTTGTCCATTTACTGTCTATGTGACTTGCAATTGTGTCAACTTCTCCAAGATATCCTTTTCCCATTTGTGTGATGGGGCACTAATACCACCTCATAGGATTGTTGGCTCCTAAGGATTAAATGGATTAAGTGAGATGGCCCCTAAGACAGTGCCTGCAGTAAAATAAATGCTTCTGGGAGACATGGCTCTCTCTCCTGGACGCACGACTGTAGCCTGTCCGCCCCTGCATGGGGACTAGGGCAGAATGTGGCTTTGGAAGATGCCCTAGGTTTTGGATGCATTCCTAGCTCTGATTCATGGACCAGAGAATTGGTACTGGGGACTCTTAAGGAAGATGTGATGCGCATCCATCACCCTGGTAACTAACTGCAAAGCCTGCTCTGTTGATGCCCTTTGGGTTAACATCCAAGCTCGACCAGGCCTGTTGACAGGGTGGCATTGGAGGTGAACCACAGCTGGCCAAGGGTGGTGGGTGGCTTGCTCCTGCGGGCCAATCACTCCAGCCCATGAATCAGTAAATAAATCCCCCCAGGGAGAGATGGAGTGACATTTACATGAGAGGAGGCTGGGAGGGCAAGGCTCTGAATTGGGTCACATCTGGAAGGATCAGATTTTTTCAACACACATTTTTATGTGACCTACAGAGGCTTTGGAGGCAAAAATTATTATAGCTTGTACTTACATAATACCAGGCCGAGTTTTAACTTAGGGCTAATATCACTATTGACTGCTATACATAATAGTTAAAGAATCCATTTCTGAATTCCAAGTTGACTGTGAAGATGCAGAGGGTAACTGTTATCTCCAGAGAAAAGTGGTTTACATGCAGTTTTTCAGAAATAACAGGATCTGCTGCTTCAGGAGGAACGTGAACAGTTGTGTAGTGGGACTTGCAGTTGCACAGCAGGCTTGGTGGCATCCAGCCACGATCTGCTCGTTCGTTCCAGTAACGTTCATTGCACACAGAGCGCGGGGCAGGGCTGGTGCTGGATGCTGGGGTTGAAATTCCTCAGGGAACTCCCAGTCTAGCAGGGTGCACATGTGTGTGTAACACATACACGTGTGCACATAAAGCATTGCAATGAGTGCTGATGTAAAGTGTGCATGAGTTTCTTCCTGCAGCAAAGCACTCACTGCTTCTGTCTCTTTGGGTTACTCCTGCTGCTGAAAAGACCTTCCTTTCACCAAAGTAGAATCATGTCCTGGTAGTTTTTACTCATTGGTTATGGATCTACCCTCTTGGATCCCACAAAATGAGTCCTTCTGCGTATTGGCCCTTGAGGTATTCAGGGTGGAGTCCTGTTTTCTTCTGAGTTTCTTGGCTAAACATCTGCTTCTCTTTGGGTGGAGTCCTGTCAGCATCTTGGTTATGCTCCTCTGACCTCCCTCCCGTGTGTCCTCTGTCCCACTGAGAGAGTGCTTTAGGGGACATAGCGGGTATGGCAGGGTTGTGTGTCTTTTCCTGTCATGTGCTGTCCGTGAAGATGGAGGCCACTTGGTTGATCACTGAGCGTTCAAGTTGGTCTCAGATTCATCTAGGTTTACCCTATCCAGAGTCAACTGCAGGATTCCACATTTACCCAGCTGTCACCTTCTAGCACATTCCACATTCCTCTCAACTCGGTTTGAGCTGTACATTTCGATCAACCTGCTCCCTCAATTCCTTTCTCTGCTTAGGCCTTCCTTTAGCTCCTTGCCCCAGGGGGAATGCCAGCAGGGGGAATCCGGGTTCAGTAGGTCTGGCTGGACACAGAGATGCTCAGTTTTCACGAGCCTCTGAGATTATTCTGACTGTAGTCAAGTTTAGTTATCACTGATCAAAGCCACTGATATGTTGAGCAGGCCAAGGACAGAGCCCAGTGATATGCCATTAGAAATTTTCTTTGGGGTTGACACTCATTCGCTTACGTTTGCCCCTGGGGTGCCACGCAGTTTATAATCTGTCTGCTTGTCGTGACATCAGATTGTTTTTCTGCATCTTGTCTTTGTGGCTAGACTATAGCTTTCAATTTATCTCTGATTAACCAGGCGAGGGACTTATTGATCCTCCCACATTCTTATTGAACCTATCTGGGTCAGGGAACGCATCATGGCCTCACCCAGGTGCTCAGAAACCCTCATCAGGAAAGCTAGGACTAAGGCATGGTTTACCGTTTCTCCCTTCTAGAAACACTTTCCTCACTTGGCCTCCAAGCTAGCCCACGTTCCCGGTTCTCCTGCCTCACAGGCAGTGCCTCTCACACTCCTTTGCGGAGTCCAGCTCGCCTCTCTGACCTCTGAGTTTTGCGGTGCTCCAGGCTGGGTCCTGGGGCCTCTTCTCTCTCTGTCTTCACTCGTGCTCTCCCAGGGGTGTCCAACCTTTTGACGTCTCAGGGCCACGCTGGAAGAAGAGTTGTCTTGGGCCATGCATTAAATACACAAACACTAATGAAAACCGATGAGCCAAAAAAGGGTTTTAAGTAAATTAACAATTTTGTGTTGGGCTGCATTCATGGCCATCCTGGGCCGCATGCGGCCTGTGGCTGTGGGTTGGACACCCCTGCCAGGCTTGGGGCTTTAAATGGTATCTAACCTGACGGCTTCCGAATTTAGATCTGTGCTCCCAACCTCATCTGAATTCCAGACTTGTATGGCCTACATACCACCCCCACTTAAATGCCCAATGGGCTTCTAAAATTGAGCAATCGAAGACAACACTCCAGCCCAACCCCCAGCCTGCTCTTCCCAATTGTAACAAACAGCAACTCTGTTCTTCCATTTGCTTGGGTGTTCCAGACACCGCTTCTTTCTTTTCTCTTACACCACATTCAGTCTGTCAGCAAATGCTGCCAACTCTCCTTTGGAAGTATGTTGAGATTCCGACTTCTAGTCATCTCTGCTATTCATCTCTGCTATTACAGCCTGCTCCAGGCTGCCACCACATCTTGCCTGCATTGCTCATGGGCGCCTTCCCCCCCGCACCCCAGGCCCATTTCCATACAGCAGCCAGAGTGGTCCTTCAAAAATGTGAGGCAGATTCGGTCACTTCTCCACTCCAAACCCCCCAATGAACATTTCTCACTCAAAGCAGTGAGTATGTGGTGCCCCGTTACTTCTGGGACCTTATTTCCCACACTGGGCACCACCCCTCCACCCCCACCCCATTCACGCAAGCCTCTACTCATCAACTCGCTTTACCTCCAAAATCTCAAACATAACTCACTACCCCAGGGCCTTTGCACTTGCTCTTCACTATCTGGTGTGGTCTTCCCCCAAAATTCATATTGTCACTTTTCTTTCCGTCCTGATCTCTGTACAGATGTCACCTTTGTCCATAGGCACTGTCACCCCACCCTGGGCCTTTCTTCTGCCCTTCCCTGAGTTTCTCCCCTTGTGTTTCCATAGGACTTACACTTACGTGCTAAGAAGTTTGTTGCTCTTTCCCTGCGAGGGGGGAGGCTTTTGTTCACTTCTATACTCCAGTATCTAGAACAATTAACTGGCACATAGTATGTGTTCAAAAAACATTGCTTATGAAAGAATGAATGAGCAAATGAACGATGAAAGCATTCTTTTAAACCCTGACTACTTTGTGGCTCGTGCGGCTCAGTTACCGAAGTCAGTAGCTGCCTCAGATCTCTCTCTAGCGAGCACGCTGCGTTAACAGCATAAAAGAAAGTAAAATTGTGTGTGGTTTCCGATGTCTGATTTGATAGTGGGACAGTGGTCGAAACAGCATCCATTATTAATTCTGGATGTCAGGAAAGAAAATAACCATTTATTTCTGTCATAGAAATGAGAATCTATTTATGATTGTCTCAGTTTGTGGAAAAATTAGGAGTACCTTTCCTTTTCCATTTTGCCCAACGTTTATGCTCATGACTTAGTTTTTAGGTGGATGGAGACAAGAGGCAGAGTGACATATTGCTGATATAGCTTCACAAGTGAGGTGCTGCCAGCGGAGGTGTTGAGGACGAGGAGACACTTAGCTTTTTACAGCAGGAAGGGTGCCCTTCAGTGTTCTGCAGTGCAAGTTCAAGGTTCTTTGCTCCTCCTTCTCCGCCCCCACTCCCCCCTTCCCCCCCTCCCCCCACAGCATAAACCTGCCAGTTGGAGGGTGTAACCCATCCTGGCTTGTTGGGCCTGAAACCCCCTTGAGGGCAGGAGCCTGTCATCTTTGCCCTTCTATGCTCAGTACTGGCACCCTGCCTCCCCACACCGTGGAGGCCCAGATGTCGTCTGTGACTAAATGAATGGGAATATGCAAACCCCCCCACCTCTGAAAAACCCTTATACATTGTGGAGGACCACACAGGAAAAATAGCTTTTCACACAGGAGTTTCATTTTCACTTCTGCGATCTCTACATCCTTAAGATTAAACTTTTAGAGAAGGGTGACCTGCTGTTTCAGAGGTGGGGAAACTGAGGCCCAGAGAGGGTACACTGGACGTCTGAGCCTCTCCCCCAGGCCCCCCTCCAGCCCTCCATTATCTTCAAGCCACCCCCTGGGCTGGGCTCTGTCGGGAGTGAGACGGTTCTAAGGAAAGAGTTGGTGGTTCCTGACCCCGTCTTGGGGATGGGAGTCAGAACAGCTGCAGCCCAATTTCACCTTATCATCGGCTTTCCCGGGGATGATGGAGACTCTTTTCCTCTAGGCTTTCCCCCTACCACTGTCTGTAATTGTAAGTCTCACTTTGGAACCTTCCAGCTGATTCTTGTCCCAACTCTATGGTAGATTCACCTTGGAAAAAGTCCTTCCTTTCCCAAGAAGCCACGTTAAAGACCATGAGATTCAGTGTTTCAGGCTGTTACTAGCAATAATGGCAAGTTTCCGTAGGCTGAGGGAGGAGGGCGGTGGAAGTGCTGAGGTAACTTGAACAGAAAAATAGATGCCTTGGCTTTGACGCTACTTTAAGGAGACATTTCCGAGATGCTGACAATTCTTCTTTGAAGATTTTATTTTATTGACTGAAATGGTGTAAGTTTGTCTGCATCTCTCTTCCTCAGTTATCCAAGTAATCTCCTCAAGTACTCGGTTGTAGCCAAAACTCTAAAAACTATAAACAGCTCTTGCTCAGTACCTGGAAAGCTAGCCTATGCGACCTGACATGTTGTCATTGCTACATTGGACAAACACGTGAAGTAGATTGAGAATTAATTTTTCTTTTTTTATGTCCCTCCAAACTTTACTTACAGCGTTTTCTTAAGAATGAAAATCAGGTGGGGTCAGAAATTCAGCAATTTTGTCATTCACTCTCGGATACCACCATCCCACTCTCATTTTGAGGCACAAGTCCAGGCTGGGTTACCACACAGGGCAGGAGAATAAGTAAAACTCCAAACCTAACTCTGGCTTAAAGTGTTCTCCCGTGCCCAGCTCCATCTGCCTTGGGCCCCTGAAGAGGGGGACAGGGCGAGGCCTTCCTTCCCTGCTTCCTCCTGTCACCCCTCCCCCACGCATCAGATGCTCCTCTGCCCACTTCCTCCAGGGCAGAAGTGGGGGCAGGGCTTTGCCATCTGGGCCTGGCAGATGGTTCTGTCTGGTCTTTTTGAGGCTTCCCTGCAGAGTTCCTCTGGCCAGTATTGGGTATCACTGTTCTAGGTGGCTGCCTGGTGCCCCTGCTCAGATCGGGCCATCTTCCTCAGCCAGTGCTCCCCTGAACTCTGCCTTCTGAGGTCATTTCTCATTCTGAGTGCCTTCCTGTGCTCATCTCATGTTTTCTCCTGGACACACTCATCTGGGGGTGAGGCCAACACACCAGAACAGCCCTCACCTGCCCCTCTTCCTAGAGCTCCAGGGTGGGGGTCAGATGACACGCCCCCAGGCTCCTCTCTCTCGGTGGTCAGGCCCCAGTCACTCTGTCTCAGAGCTCCCCCAGGGGTCCCCTTGAAAATCCTCACTAGGTTTAGGGCACTGATGTCCACAGCACAGCAACCACTTTCTCCAGAGAAATCTCAATTCCCTACCTCGGTCCTCCCTTGGACCCCTTTTATCCACCGGATTTCACTAAGGCGTGCAGGAGAAAGAAGTGCTCTGTGCCCGTTTTTCAGACAGTGATCAGTCCGAGGTAAGAAGATCATTCTAACATCACGGTACATATTTTTCCTTGACATTTATTTTTTAAATTTTTTTGAATCCTTACCCGGGAACATATTTTCATTGATTTTTAGAGAGGGAGGGAGGGAGAGATGGAGAGAGAGAGAGAGAGAGAGAGGGAGAGAGAGAGAGAGGGAGAAACATGTGATCCCCAACTGGGAATCGAACCTGCAGCCCAGGCATGTGCCCTGACCATGCCTAGGAATCAAACTGGTAACCTTTGCATGGAACAGTGCTCCAACCACCTGATCCACATGTGGTCACAGATTTTTCTTAACATTTGAGAAGCAGGTATGTAATGTTGCTATAGAAGTGAGAATCTTCTCATCCATAACTCTGCTGTTTTCAGATAGTAGAGTGTCGTGGTTCAGACCCTGCTCTGGGGTCAGACAGCCTGGCCTCGCATCCATTCTGCCACTTGCTTACCTGGGTGACCTGGCAGGTAACTCCATTTCTAGGTCTATTTCCTGCCATGAATAATAGTCCTACTTGCTAGGTTTATCGTGAGGGTGCAGTAGTCCAGGCTCTGCCAGCGTCTGCTCCGTAGTGTAGCCTTTATGTTATCATGGTGCCGACTGTTGGCATCGCTGGCCCAGATGACCACAGAGCCTACCCACCTGCCACCCACGGAATGAGCTTGCTAAATGCACAAACGATCTGGGCCTTCTTTCGCTCAAAAGCCTTCAGGTTCAAACCCAGCTGCACCCTGCCAACCTCCTAGTCCCCTCTCACGCGTCTGCATAGACCCCTCTGTGGGCCAGGCCCTGTCACTTTGTCTCTTCCCTTGCCGACATGCCTCTGCCCACCCCTCTGTTCCCCTGTGACACCACAAGCTAATATGTCTGCCCGACACTCTCTCTACTTACTCGTCATCCCCTAGCCTAGTTACTGAGGGTCACCACACTTCCACCCTGAATACCCATGGGTAACGCAGTCCCTGGAACCCCTCAGGTGATTCCCATGGAAGTATTTGCTCAGTAAGTAAGCAAGCTATGTATCTCCAAGGCCCCAGAACACAATGATTACCTGCCACCAGGCAAGACTTTGCTTTCTTCCATTTCAGGGAGGGCGCACCGTGATCAGAGCTTCAATCACATGTTTCAGTTTAAACTTTATACTTAGACAGGAATGTTCCTATCTCCTGTCTTCTGAAAATGCAAGTGAAAGTATCTAGAGAGTGGCTGGGAGCATGCTAGATTTCTGAAAAGTGACACTTTTGCAGGTGGTTGTGTTTCCATATTCAGGGGCAGTCACTCGCATCAGGGTGGTGCCCGTGGTTTCCCGGCCTGTGAGCGGCCCAGTGACGGGACTCGGCGCAGCTGCCTGCCCAGCCACGGCTTGCTTGCAGGCTTTCCTGGAGACCTACAGGGTGACTGTCCCTCCCTCCTGTCCTCCCCAAAGGCAGGTTGTAACCACTTTTGACAAGAGGGGGCTACTTTTGGTCTCAACTGGTGACTTTGACAAGAGAAAAAGGGAGACCACGTCTTTAGAATGGCGGGCCTTCCTTTGACCTTGCATCTCTGCCGGGCCCTGAGTTATGCTGCCCCGGTGCACCTACACCGCCCTGGGCTGCCCAGGATCTATCGAGCACCCTTTTGTTCGTGTTCTACTGCCTCTCTCTGGGCTCTGCAGCAAGTTCTTAGATAGATGGATGTTTTGGGGTTTGCAGAGTGGTTTGCCCTATAACATTCTTTGAAGATCTTTGATGAATTAAAAAAATTAATTGATGAGAGAGCGAGAGAGAAACATCAGTTTGTTGTTCCACTTATTGACACATTCATTGGTTGATCCTGATCAAGGATCAAACCTGCAACCTTGGCACATCAGGACGACACTCCAACCAACTGACCCACCTGGCCAGGGCCTGATGACTTTTTAAGGGGCAGGTTTTGCGGTGGTTCCAGTTTGGTCTTCCTGTGGACATTGTTGAAAACCTTATCTCCAACTCCAGGACCATCCCCCCTTGAGAAGCTCCTTTTCTTTAAAATGGCCTATTTTATCATCCTGTGTCAAATAGGGAAATGCTCCTCTCTCTCCAGGAAAACTCATGCCTTAAACCAGTGGGGTCTGGTTTAAAGAGGGGTGGGTGAATCAGGACCCAGTCTCATAAATCTTGGAGGGGTCCATCTGGCCTGGCTTTGGGTGCGCATTCCATATGCCTGTCTCTGTTTCTCATCCAGCAGCTGGAAGGAATGTGCTCGTCTATGCCAGAGCAGAAGAGTCCCAGGCCTTCAGGGCTTATTAATGCTATTTTTGCATTTCTTTTCTGTGTGGGTTGAGAGAAGGAACTGAAGCTTGCCAGGTGGTACACAGAGGACGGTCTGTGCTGGTGGTGGAAAAAACCACAGACACTCCTGAGGTTTATTGGTTTGAAGCCCTTCTGGAGCTTTGTTTGCCTTTTCATTTCTGCACGTGCATAGAAACCTCTTCCAAGAACAAACAGCGGTAGAGCTGTGGGGAAGAAGCTGCTTAAGTTCCAGAGACAAATGAATGTATGAGGTGCTGTTGAGGAGATGCAGATCGCAGGGATGGTGGGCTGATTTTTCATTCTTCGTGAAACATACAGTGTTCGTAAAACCATGGAACAAGGTCGTCTCACGGGGACCAGGAGAGGCTCAGAGACGGAAAGGTCATTCAGGAGCAGTGAGTCTTGAGTGACCAGTGCGCCCACTCCACCTCCCCGCAGCAGAAGTGCCATTGCCCTGGTTCAGGGTGCCACCGCCACGGCGGTGGCACAGCTGCTTACTGCTCGGCGTGCTCACCACTATTGACTGACTTCTCAGTGCTTCTTTCTCCACTTCTGGACACTCTTAGCTTCCACCCACTCGTGGCCTCTGTCTTCTCTTGGCTTTTGCTTACTCATGGATTCTTCCTTCTGCCTGTATTCTGAGTGTCTGTTAGGTGACTTCAATTCCCCAAGAAAGAAGATCGGGTTGGCAAGTTCGTCACTGCCTCCCCCATCAGGCATGATCACTGGGTGCGGCCAAAGGTTTTTCTCAAAAGTGCGTCAGGCAGAGCAAGTGCCAGAGTGAAACAGATTCTCACCCATGCAGTTGGGAGTGGACACCCCTCCTTTGTGCTTCTATAGCAGCAGATGTCTTCCTCTTGGTCTCATACAACAGTGGTTCCTATAACAGTGGTGATGAACTTTGTTTGAATGCTTACATACAAACACAAGCAGAGTGTTTGTATTTACTTGGACTGTTCCCTCCATCCTCATAACCGTGCAACATAGGGCACCATTTCACTGATGTGGGCACTGAGGCTTAGGCAGGTTTGGTGACTCGCCCAAGGTCACACTGGTTGCAAGCAGTGGAACCGGGATTCAGGACAATGAGTCTGCATTAATCGCCTTGTCTGTTTCTCCGCCCCACATCTAGCCCTGTCCAGGACACCCTCTCTCTGTGTCTCGGGAGTCCAGGGACATGGTAGATGAGCCAGGTGGGCTTGCGCACTGCGCTGGACGGTGTGCAGGCTGCGGAGGTCTGCGCCACACCCAGAGCAGGCTCGTCTCAGGGGCTGGAATACCAGAGCCTCCCTTTTACTGTGAGGGGCGCACATCCACACATTTGTCTGTTGGCTCTCTAAACTTCTGTTATATGATATGGCCTTAGACATGTTCCATCAGCGTGTCTTACTCCTCTTTAGACACATGCTAAGTTCTGAGAGATACTGTCTGGCACCCAGTGGATAATGGGAATCTCCCAGTTCACTGGAGGATCACTCCTCAAGGCTCCAAATTGATATGCCAAGAGCTAGTTGTCCAAAGGCCAGTTTGTGGAATGGCTAATTTGCTGAATGTGTTTGTTTCTTTCACCTTTTAAGTTGACTGGTGTGCATTCCATCGTTATGACAGTGCTCTGTGGCCTGGCGGACTTGTTTCTTTCTGCCTGTGCTGCCTGCTGCGGCAGCAGGCGTGGACTTGAGGTGACTAAGGGGCAGAAGAATGGAGACATGGGAGCAAATGGTATGAACATGAAGAATGGAATTCTTACAAATGTTCATTTACATCAGTGTTCATCAATATACTCATTAAAAATTTTTATTGATGGATTTTAGGGAGAGGAAGGGTAAGAGAGAGAAACACTGGTTTGTTTTCCCACTTATTTAAGTATTCATTGGTTGCCTTTTAAAGAATTTATTGATTTTTAGAGAGAGACAGGAAGGGAGAGAAAAACAGAAACATTAATTTTGCTCCACCTATTTATGCATTCATTGGCCGAGTCTCATGTGTGCCCTGACCAGGGAGCAAACCAGCAACCTTGGCAAATGGGGACAACGATCTGACCAGCTGAGCGACCCGGCCAGGGCCCATTAATCTCAATAATGTATCAGTAGAGAATACACGTGTAGGAAATTCTCCTGTATTCTTGACTCTGTAGTATCTGAATGTACTGTTCTTGTGACTGCAGTCTTGGTCTCTGGCTCTCTTTCTTACTCTTTCCCTTTCCGTCTCTGTTGCTACTGTTCAGAATTCTGCTGTCACGTCGGCCAGAAGAAATGGTGAGAGGAATAAGTACACGTGGCTAATGGCTCTGCTGGTCATCCATTTATCCTCGTTCCCATTCAGTTCAGCTCCACGGGGTATTTTCAGACTTCTTCCACGAAGTCCAGTCTCCGTGGCATCTCTCCTTCCCAGGGCTTTGCCTGCAGGATTCATGTGGAGAAAGATAAGAAGTTACAACTGGGCTGCAAACGCCAGGCTCTGTGTGCACACTTCTTGCATAAGCAGCAGTTCTGGGTACAGAAGAGGGTAGCCAAATGACATGTGGCACTATTTTTCCAATAAATTTGAGTTCTAATAAGTTGGCAGTTAAACCCAAAGACTGAACATTCGAGTTTACATGGAGAATTGGAGCTCAAATATTATTCGTCAGTGACATAGATAAGTCACCTAAAGTTCCATCCAGAGCTTATGTCATTAATGATGTGGAATTGCTAGTGAATCGACACGAAGGAAAGCCGTTTACATGGGCTTAGTGGTTATGTGGACGGGAAATATCAGCCAGCTGAGAAGAGCAACCGTCTGAAATTCAGCACTTGTCTCTACCCCTTGTCTGCCCCCACCCCACCCCCAGTCCATTATTCCCAGCACAACAGGTGAGCTCCAGTTTTGGTCACGTGGTCAACACCATGCTGCCCAGGGCTGCGGAGTTTGGTATATCACAACTGTAGCCACGTGAGAGAAATGCACGTTCTGAATCCTGGTTCCCGAGGAAGGGCATTCAGGCTTCCCACCCTCCTCGAGCCGGTGGGGTCCTGTGAGAATTGGCAGGTGTGCGGCATAGATTTGGGGGAGAAGGAATTCTCCCGAGAAGGGGGACGTGTGTTTCCCCGAGGAAGAAGGTGGTGCCCACAGGTTCCCAGAAGGCCAAGTGTCTGCTGGTGGTGTTTTTACACATTCCTGAGGATTTACCACTAATGAATGTCTATTTTAAATCACTTGGCACACCTAACTGTAATTTTAGATTTTTTTCTTCCGGCTTCTTGTCAACTAAAAGCTTTAATTATAATTATTCTTCGGCAGGCATGTTCTAGCGCTTCTTATTCATTTGTCAAATTGAACTTAACAAAATTACAAAGTCCAAGGAGAGGCCCCATCTTGAAGCCAACAGAAGGCTGGGCTGTCGGCTCACCTGCATTTTTGCAGTCCGGTCGTCGCCAGCGTTCCTTGCAGGCCCCCCACCGCCCCGTGAGGGCAGCAGCAGTGAGGCTGCCGGCCCTTCGTGCATATTGGAACCATCCGCGCAGGCGAAAGAGTGACGTCCCAACCACCGGGCTCTGGGCATTGACTTCCACACTTTGTGTTTTAAGATTTGAATTTGTTTTCACCTGGTAACTACCTGAGTGTAGTCTGAATTCATTAAAAATAAAGTTCTTGGTCATTCTGTGCTTTGCAGAATGTCTTTTCCCTCTCGGTATCTGTTTCCAGCCCTGTCTTTTGCTGGAAATTAGGTTTCAATGAGTAGAATCTGCAGTCCAGCTAGCCCCCAGTGATTGTCGTTTCCACGGAAACAGTGAAAGGCCTCGCAATTAAAACAACCTACAGGCTGGGGAGAGTGAAAGTATGAAAATGAGTTTGTCTGAGAAGCCAAATTCTTATCCTCCAGATGAAACCCAGAGAGGACAGCTGACTCGGGAGCCTTCTTGGACCTGGGCTGGTAATTTTCTTGCCTCGGGGGCGGGAGTGCTTTAGTGTTTCAGGCACAGGTGCATTCCTTGGCTTGCTAGGTGGGCCCGAGTTGCCCAGAGAACCATCCCTGTGACTCACTGAGCTCTTTGTGTCTAGCCTTGGAGCACAGAAGAGTGGGAACAATCTGCTCTTTGCTCAGACTGGAGTATGAATCACAAATAAGAAGCCCATTAAAAATGGACGGAATCATAGAATGGTCTTTAACATGGCGGGAACTTAAATGTTCGTGAATCCCAGTGTTCCCTTCAACTTGGGAGCCCCTCCGGAACACAGCCAACAGAGGTCTCAGCATCGCCCCAGAAGGGAACCGGTCTCCCTGGCAGCCTCTCTGACCCGTTGCTGCAGACAGGCTGGTGTTGGGAAGGTCTCGTTTGGTGGACCTTACGTCCCTTCCTGTCTCTTCCACCTTTGCTGCCTCTTCTTTTTGGTGCTGAGTAAATTGAGTCTACTTCTTCCATAATTAAGTTGACTATTTAAACTTGAAAACTCTTATTGTGTACTCCCAAAGACCTCTATGCCCCTAGCTAAGGTCTAAAACTTCCTACCTGTGTTTAAAGGCGTTCTGAGGGGGAGAGAGTGATTGATTTCCAACACGGATCCTCAGCACTGTTGCTGGGATTTTGAGTGACTTTTCCCAGCGCCATTTGTGTAGGTGCACAGTCGGTTACTGGGGCTCTGTGCTGTGTCCCACCAGGACTCACAGTTCAGAGCTGGGATATCTGAGCATACAAGACTGAATCTAGCCACGGTCTCCGCAGTCTGGTGAAGGGTGTGGTTGCCTTTTGTGATGTCAGCCCAGAAGTCAGTGAATAAACCCTGCATTCCTAAAGTGCTTTCACAGTCTCCCAACCCTTAATCTGTGATTTAGTTAAACCTCTGGCCTCTTTCACAGGGTTTAAGTTGTACTTTAAGACTTCCTAATTCCTCCTATGTGTCCTAGATTAATATCCTGTTATTGTTCTTAAGGTGATACTCCCTCCATCCCAAACAAATAAAAACCTAATAAACAACAGACTCTTGTTCACATGTTCCTACTGCCTTAAAATGGGCCAAACCTTAAAACTCCCAGAGTCAGGTGTTGACTAGTGCTGACTGGGAAGTGCTTGGAAGCAAGTGCACGGCTTCCACTTGGTAGAAAAGAGTGCAGCCCTGGCTGGGGTGGTGCAGAGGGCTGGGCGTGTCCAGCAAAGCAAAAGGGCGCCAGTTTGATTCCCAGTCAGGGCGCATGCCTGGGTTGCAGATCAGTCCCCTTTTGGGGCACATGTGAGAGGCAGCTGATTGATGTATCTCTCTCACATCAGTGTTCTTTTCCCTCTTCCCCCCTCTAAATAAAATAAATCTTTTTTTTTAACGTGCTGAAGTAAATATTCTTTTCTGGGTCCAAAATGATTAATAGTTGTATTGCCTTCAGCAACTCACCAAACCTCTCTAGGTTCCATTTTTCTCAAGTATAAAATCAGATGAATACTTTGTATTCTTCCAGGTTCTTGAAAATGCTATGAAAACAAATTGCTTAATATTAAGACTTTATAGCCAACTATACCTTGATACTCTGTGGCTATTTTGAGAATTCAAAAATAATAAGACAAGAAAAATATTGGTGATACTGAGTATTTGGGACTCCTATATATCCAATTTGAAGATAACAGCTGGTCTCTGTTGGAAGGAATAATATATTTGTACCATGCATTTTACTGGAACAATATCTCCTAATTTTTAACAGAGTTTTGGGTGATATTTGATGTGGTCTCATTAATGGAGAAAGGCTCTCCATAAAGAAATGGCATTGTTTGTGGAGAAATGAGATTACTCTGGGTTCTTTTGGTAGGAGACTAAAAGGGTTGAAACCCAGGGAGTAACCTTTGATTTCTGAATCATTTAAACCCCAGTTCTTAGCTTTGAGGATCTCAGCCTGACAGATCTGTGAAGCTCAAGGGCAGATCCTGACGTGCAGTTTTTGCCTGGAAGACTTTTAAGGGCTATGTCTGGGCCTAGCTGCTGTGTTCGCAGCATCAAGAGCCCCTGTTTCCTGAGAAATGCCAAGGGCTCGATGCAGGTCCTTGTCTGACTTATCTGCATCCTGGGCCTACGATGACCCTTCTTTCTTCCTGGGTGGTGGGAGGTGTTTTTCTTTTTTTCCCCTTTAAAATGTGTTTAATTTTTCAATTGCAGTTTACATCGGTAGTATTTTGTATTAGTTTCAGGTATACAAGGGAGGTATTTTTCTTACATATGTGCTGTTTACTCCAGACACTTACGTTTGTGGACATGGAAAGCAAAGGTAACTTCCACATCGTCTCCCCACAGCATCTGCAGATGGTTTCTTGGGATCATTTCTTTGCTTTATGTAGTTTTACTTAAAATACAACCCTATCTAGACTTGGAAAGAAAGTTGTTTTCTGTTTTTACTTTTTCTTTTTTTGCAGTGTCTCTTGAGTATTAATCACACCGAATAATCAGATGACCCGTGTGGTTTTTCTTCAGGAGAGGGGAGGGTCGGTTGTAATCGCCTTTCTGTGCTGGAGAACTAACCCGCCACCTGGTGCCCTGTTGTGTGTTCTTCTCTGCCCGCAGGGAGTCCTGTCCAACATCTCGTCCATCACCGACCTTGGCGGCTTTGACCCGGTCTGGCTCTTCCTTGTGGTGGGCGGAGTGATGTTCATCCTGGGATTCGCAGGGTGCATTGGAGCTCTGCGGGAAAACACTTTCCTTCTCAAATTTGTAAGTATCACACTCTGCTCCCAGGTTGAAAACTAAACATATCCGCACCAGGAGGGCACTCTATTTTTAGGCAAGAGTGAGCTGTCCTAAGAGCACTGGCAAAAATATGGCCTGGGTAATGCTCTTCTTTTAGGAGAACTCGCTAGTTCCGCCCCCTGCCCGTGCCTCCTTAATGATGTCTGCACCTCCCCCACCCACGATATCCATGCAGGTTTCCTACATAGGTGTCACGACTTTGCATTTCAGTCCTTAAAAGGCCTTTAGAACTAAGGTTCTATATATAGTTTCTTCTTTTAAGTGATTTTTGCTTTTTCTTTTAAGCACATAATCAGTAGAAAATTGTTCAGCTAGTTGGTTTAGAGAAACCAGACGTAAGCACAGTGGCTGTTGCCTGTCCAGATTAAATCTGTTAAGCATAGATTTTGGTGAATGTGGAGAAACAGTAGAAGGCAAGGTCTTCCTTTTTATGACCAGCATAATTTTTAGGTCCCTTGCAGGGTGTTTGGCGTCATCACTGCTCGCATGAATAGATTTGGAAGAGGAGTTTTCCTAGGGGGTTGTTAGAAATTAAAAATACAGGTAGAGAATGAAAAGCGAAAGCTTTTCCTTTGGAGATTCCTTCCAAAGGAGAATAGAATGGCCTATGTGTGCCAGTACGTGTGTGAGACGGGTTTGCTAAGTGTAGCCAGAGGTCAGACGCACGTGTCTGTCCGTCTGGGTGTGGGCATTCCCGTGGTGGCCGTGTCGTGGCAGCATCCACTCCCCTTTCTAAACACAGGAAAAGCATTGAAGAACCCCAGCCTCCTGTGATGAGGGAAGATGGTGGGATTTCCAGGGAACAGTATTAGTGTAATTATCACCTGTTCGTAGAATGATTCTCATCCTTTAGTGACACGGCGTCATCGAGGACCATTTTCACTGAAAACAAGAGCATGGACCCGAAACAATCCCAGCTGCCGTGCACAGTGTGATTCTCTTCCCAGCACGTCTGGCACGTCTTCTTCTGGCATTTTTTCTTGAGTACCCCTAAGAAGAGCAGACTCACTGTCCCCCACTGCCCATGCAGGCTAGCCCGTTTTGAATTTGGGCAGCTCCGGCCAAGACAAGGGTCTGGAGGCTGTTTTACCTGGGAGTTCATGCGAATAGGGCAAACCAAGGGCTACTTGGTCCTGTGTAAAACCTAATGAGCAGTCGGATCTCTGTTCTGTGTACATAGGCCTCTGGTGGGAGTCGCTGGTTTCCCAAAACTCCATTTGTCTTACACACACACACACACACACACACACACACACACACACACGTACACACGTACAGAGGACAGTTCTGTCCATGATCAAAACCTGCTAACCTGCCAGTCCTTTTAGCCTGAGATATTTCTGGAGCTGGAGCTCACCTCACTGAGCTTTTCTGTAGCCCTTTGGGGTCTCATCATACTTACCAGTTGCCACTATTTTTTAATCAGTTTTAACCACCATGTCCTCAAATGTGGGATCCCCTTGAATATGATTCACTTGTATCATATTGGTTTATAAGGGTGGTCCCTTTTTTATTTTTATGAATGAAGATACTTAGCGGTACCTTGAATAGACAGACATATATACATTTCTTTAAACTGTTACCTTAATTTATGAAGTCCCATGTTGGAACGAAGAGAATTGTTTTGTTTCTTGACTTCTTTTAAGTCTTGGGGAATATTTTAAATGGTCCCTTTCTCCATTTAGTACATACAGTAAAAAGTGGCCTAGGGTGGTCTTTTAAATAAGTAGGAAGTCTCAATGATCTGAGACCGTAACGCCAGGAGAATTGCTGAGGGAAAATCCAAGAGCTAGGGACAATCTGTGTGAAATGGAAATGGAACTTTCTTGTCAGCAGAGGCCCCAGAATGAAGCCAGTGAGTCGGCTTTGCACCTTTGGAAATGGGGGATTAGCTCACAGGGCCTAGGGCCTGCAGCATTCTGCCAAACATTTGATAAGAACTTAATTTGGACTTAGACTTTGATATGTATATTTTGTAACGTGAGAAAATTTACCAGGGTAACTAGGAAATGAACCTGCCTAGCCTTTATAAAGGTCAGAACAAAAATCTAATGAAAACCTTTGCATGACTTTTGTCTTGGTGTAGTGTACATACACACATGTGAGGTCACTGTGGCTTTTCTCCTTTTTGCAGTGTGGTAACTGTTGTGTACATGGCGGCACCTAATAAAGGGAGGGTGTTGTTTATGCTGTAGGATAGGCGTGGAGTAAATGTGACAGGATTTTTTTTTCTGTCCTTTTTTTTTTCATAGATTGAGGAAAGCTCCCTTTGAAATTATCGGTACCACTAGTGACCATGAAGGGCTCGTTAGATTCTGTTCTAGCGAACTCACCAAGGGCGGATAACCGGGAGCTCTGTGGAACCTGAGGGGCTGGGCTGGACAGCCTAGATTTGGGGCCTAACTAAACCTTGGGGTCCTGGAGTTCGCCAGGCACTTATTTCTCCCAGTCCTCCCCTCATGCCCACCATCCCAGAAGGGCCCTTGACACCCTGGATAAACACTGTCGGATATACTGACATCCCATGTGAAATGGTACCACCCCACTGCCCTTCTCCTACCCGACCCCCCAGTCCCGTAACTGTAAGCTCTTTGGAGGCAGCAGTGTGGTCCTCCTCATCCTTGCCTCTGCAAAGCCCACCAGCTCAGGGCCCGATCTGTTACAAGTCATTCATTAGATGTTTGCTGAATGAATGAACACTCTTTCTGTCTCTTTAAATTTTAAGTGACTGTGTAGTTTCCTTCGAGCCCTTCCCCCACGCAGTTTTCTCTTGGCTGGCCGTGGGTGTCTGCTTGCGGCACAGAGGCAGCAGGCAGCGTTGGCCCTCTGCCTCCTCAGCCACACCTGTCCGGCAGCCTCCAGGAGCTCTGCTCAGCAGCGCGGCCCCAGTGTCACCCTTTCTGTCCTTGTCACCAGAAGCTTGCCTGCAGTTTACACTCTAGTCCTTTATAGCCTCATTTCTCATAATCTGTTTGAGCAAAAAAGTTTGAAAAGGGTAAGAATGTGGGTGTTGGAGGAAGTGGAAAGAACCGTGCGTGTGAGCAGTATATTGGTATGACTAAGGTGGGGCTCTTGAGAGTGTCCTGGATGGAAGGGAGTTTTCTCCAGATGTATGGGCAGTGCCACCTTGCCCGTGGTCTCTCTCCTTCCTTTTAAAACCCTTGTCTACATTAGCCAGAAGTCTCCCGGTGGCTGTATATTGGCAGTATTTAAATATTCTGAGACTGGTGCTTCTCGAAGGAAGGCCCTCACCCCATGGTTTCATTTGTTTTCTCGGTGGGAAATTATTTTCATGCCGCAGTCACCGCACAACTTCCTCTTTGATCTCCTCACCTAAGGTAAACATGTCTGCTGTTTCACTGGGACAGCAGGTGCGAAGGGCATTAAAGCAGCATCTTAGTCCACAGAAGGACTAGGTTGTATATGGGATCAAGGCCATGGTAACGAATGACAGGTGATCTTAAAATATTGGGAGAATTTCTTTTTCAGTGTCACAGAAGCCTACCGGAGGCAGGGAAAGGTCGTTGTCCAGCGTCTGGCAGCGCATCAGTCAGGAGAAGTTCGTGAGACCTTATGTGGATCAAATGAGAAATTCCTGTTACCCATGTTTGCTTACGAACTTTGTTGGTTAATTGCCAAATGGAGCCCTGCAGCGCCAAAGTGTGATTGTGAAATGATTCTTAAAAATCCTTTCTTGAAGTGTCATATGTTATTAATGAATCCCAAGAATCTGAAGGTCATCTGCATTGGATGTGTGTGACAACCCAATGTAATTACAAACCTTTTTGGAAGGAACTATTTAATTGTATATGATCAAAAGAGCCTTTATAACTGTTCTCTGTGTATGTGTCTTTTGTCTTAGTTTTCTGTGTTCCTGGGAATTATTTTCTTCCTGGAGCTCACTGCCGGAGTTCTGGCATTTGTTTTCAAAGACTGGATCAAAGACCAGCTGTATTTCTTTATAAACAACAACATCAGAGCATACAGGGATGACATTGATTTGCAAAACCTCATAGACTTCACCCAGGAATATGTAAGTTTACATTTGGTTTATTTTTAAGTTGAAAGCCTTCTGGGAAGGATGACCCCAAAGCACCTCCTCCTGACTCCGGCATCTGCCAGCTGGAACCCACCTCTGACTGTCCTGCATGGTTTTTGGTTTGTTTGCTCGTCTGCTTATTATTTTCTGACTTGTTCTCTGACTTACATGATTTGTACCCTAAATGGAAATATCCTATTTTCACTTATCTTAATTTCTGCTGGGAGGAACAAAGAAGAAAACTCTAGAGCAAGAAGGTTCTACTCATGGTTGCCCTTTGCTGTTGATATTGAAAGAATGTTGTTTTGCTCTAGGTTTGACATTGGGTTTTGTTAAATATGGGTTCTTTCTTGTTCCTTGCCCATTTTTGGTCATCCTCCACATTTCACCGCTCAGAATAATGTATGTATCAGTAAAATACTTGTCCAAAAAGTTCCTGAAGTCTATTTATCCAAGTATCATCACAGCACATGTGGTTAAAACCTGAAATTGAGAGAGTTCTAAGCCCTGATGACCTCTGAGAAGTGACGACTCTGTGCAGCAGACGCTCCCACCTGGGTTTCTGAGCGTCTCTG
>PVKM010018309.1:0-25154 GCA_004027735.1 Carollia perspicillata
TTTCATGATAGGTGATTTACGAGCATACCTGTCAACATCACGCTGAGTGTTCAGCTATTTTTGACCAAAAACAGCATGATCCCCACGCACTGCCTTCCCTTCCTAGTCACCCCAATCTTGCCCAACGCAATTTTCTTTTTGTTTCCCCAGATGAAAAAATTCCTCAAAGGTAAACATTTTGCTGATGTGGAAGAGGTGAAGCAAAAAATGGCAGAAGCACTAAAAGGCATCAAAATTGACAAGTTCAAAAACTGTTTTGAACAGTGGAAAAAATGTCTCCATAGGTGTAGTACATCCTATGAAGAGTACTTTGAAGGTGACTGAAGTTTAAACATGTAAGAATAAATACACAATTTTTTATAAATAAACTCTGGGTTTTTTGGGGTTCTTCCTAGAGTAGATAGAAATACTGAGACAGAAGGGTGCACAAAAATTCATTCTTTTGTGTACAAATATTTATTGAGCCTACTATGCACCTGGCAGTGTGCTAGGCCACTGGAGATAGAAATGGTGAAATGGTAAGCTGACAAACATGGCCTATTAATACATTCCATAGATTCTAGTGAGGAATATAGTTACACTACTGTGTGACAAATGCAATTTGCCAGGAATGCATGGAAGGGACATGACCCAGTCTTGGCTAGAGAGGTAAAGAAAAATTATTCAGGCCTCTGAAGCCGCAGTAAGGAATTCAGACTTTGTACACAGAAAGGGGAACTGCTGTAGGACTTAAGCAAGGGAGTGACAGTTTCTGTAAATGGGCATGCTGGTGGTGGAATAAAGAAGACATTGGCACACGCCTGGGTTACAGGCCAGGTCATGCAAGAGGCCACCACTCAATGTTTCTCTCACACGTGGATGTGTCTCTCACTCCCCAAATTCTTTAAAAAATGCATTGAGGAGGCTGATGAAATGAATCCAAGTGAAAGAAACTTATGGTCTAACTTAGAGTACTAGGAGCAGGGGACAGAAAGAAGTTTATCTAAGGGATTTTATTTAGAAGTTAGTATTGATTTGGTAGTCCTACTAGCTGTGGGGGATGGAAGAGAGGGGAGGAGTCAAGAATATCTCCTAGTTGCTTAGAAAGTACCATTTCTGTCACCACTTAGGCAATTGAGTAGATGAAGCCAATCCAAATTCAGGGAGATTATTATTGCAGAGTTGAAGCTTTTTGTTTTTTTAAAATCCTCATCTGAGGATATTTTTTCATTGATTTTTAGAGAGAGGAAGGGGGCAGAAAGGGAAAAAGAGAGGGACAAGGAAAGGGAAACAACAATGTAAGAGAGAAACAAGAACTGGTTGCCTCCCATTCGAGCCCTGGCCGGGGATCAAACCTGCAACCTAGGCATGTGCCCTAACCAGGGACAGAACCCACAACCTTCTGGTGCAGGGGACAACTCGTCAATCAACTGAGGCACCTGGCCAGGGTGAAGCTTTTTTTATCCATTTTTTTAATGATATAAGGGATCTGGGCATATCATTTGATCTTTCTTTATTTTTCCGACCCTAACTAAAGGATTCCCTCTCCCTTCCTTCCTTTCCTCTGGAGCCAGAAGTATCCTTTTCATCTCCTTACCTCGATCTGCCGATAGTCACAGATGGCCTTCACAGAAATGGTGCTTTTTAGCACATGGTCAGGACTGCGTGGCTTTAGCTGAACAATTGTTTTTGATCTCCCAACAAGACTGGCAACAGAGCTCTTGGACTGTATAAGCTGCTCCTTTTCATCCTACAAAATGAGAAGAAAATCAAAAAGATACTAATGTGGCTACTCAGGTTGCCTAACAGAAAATCAAGTGCTCCACTCTCTGAGAGAATGTCATTTCTCAGTTAAATAATACTTAGTGGAGCCATCTTAGAAACACAAGGATAAAGAAAAAAAAGAAGAGACTGTTTTTGTCTTCTACCAAGTGTTTTTGTATTCAAATTTTGCAGCTTTTTCCCTATGCCCTTTCAATGAACCATAAAGCCGCATGCAAAAAAACAAAAACAAAAAACCCATAAAACAAAAAAGAACTTTTAGCTGCCAAATACAGCTTGAAAGCTAGCAGAGGATTTCCCCAAATAAGGTTCAGAGAACATGGAAGTTAAAAACAATAACAACAATTATGTTGTTATTGTTATTGTTATTCAATTTCTCACTGGTAGAAGCTAGGTCTTGCCTTTTGCTTACAAGAAGCTAGAGTTAAGCTCTTTAAATTTTTTAAAAATAATTATGTCTACCACAAATGTTTTACTTTCTTAAATTGAGTCAAACTTTCCCCAGAAAGCTCTTAGCTCTTCAACCAACAATCTACAAATCAATACTGTTGGTGAAGGCATTATGACAAAGGGTTTACCTTTTAGTGTCTTGCTGTGTGAAAGTCATGTAAATTTGAGCTGAAAGCAGTACCATGCAAAATTAAAACTCTCAAGTCTCTGCAAACCCAATTATCTTAAAAACTAATGAACCTCTCGTCAACAAAATTGGTAGCAATCTACTGCCAATTCCATTAAAGTAAAAGATTAACCAGGATGTTTCAAGCCCATTCGAGGTATAAAAACTCCCCAGAAGAGAGGGCTTTCTTAGGATGGAAGTAGATGTAATGAGAGTAAAGAGTTAACAATGTTAAGGAATGCCATTAAAGAATTAAGAATATGCAAGTTAAAAAAAATAAAAAAGAAGAAGAAATGCTTAAATAAACTACCTGTGCCTGTCCCGGGGAGCATGATTGGAAGAAATACAACTTTAACTTATTCGTTAAGAAAGAGGAATGGAACACATCAGGGTGACAGCCACACTGTTCCGTACTTGGGAGCTGGTCTACCCATGTCATTTTCCTTGCAATCAAGATGTCAATTTCTGTCTAACCCAAGCCAAACATCTCAAACTCCAGAAACCAAGTGCTCAGCGTGGTAAAAGTTCTGAAAAGAACCAGAAGCCAGGACAGATGCTCCCGAACCTGACGGAAAGCTGAGGACAAGTTGAGGAGCAGACCCAGTTGACTCCATGCCCCGATGATGCCGCCAACCCGATGCCCCTGACCTGGAGAGGAGGGAACAAAGCAGCAACCCTCGAGAAGAGAAGATATGACAATTGCACAGAAGTTACCCTACAGACAGGAAGGAACTCTGTGGGAGGGAGGAGATAATAGCCAAGGATTATTATATTCCTCCTTCATACTTGAAGTACCTCTAAGAGAGACCTTCTAGAAACAACATCTGAAAAGTCAGGTTTTTACCCTTCATTCCAAATTAATTAAACTAACAGATTATTTGCCCTGGTGAAACACAGAATGTAAACTCATTCATAAGTTTATAATGCCTGTAAGTATACAAAAAAATCAACTAGTGTTCACAAATGCACAAGTCTCACCCTAAAAAAATGACACTGTTTTTGGTTATTCTGGTTCCCTAGTCATAATTTTCTGTTGAAATGTGAGAATCCCGTGGCTTCTCATATAGAAAAAATAATTTCCCTATTACAGACATATTTCTATCTTACTGTGATGTACCTTGAGCCTTGTCTTGTCAACTCCGTAATATACATTCAATAAATGTAAGTAGTCCTGCTGTTGATTTTATTACCAGCACTCCTAAAGGAGTAGTTCATTGGAGGAAATAAACGTAAACTTGATTTGGACTAAATACTGGACACAATACTACTTTTAAAAAATCAAATACTGCTATATAAATGAACTAGATAATACTGCATTACATCTAAATAAGATTTTAATGTCCTTAATTAAATTCAATTTTCTAATACCTCATCATTACCAAAGGAAAATTGCCAAGGAGGAAAAATTTGGCTCAGGTGTAGCTCACTGTTTTTTTTTGTTGTTTGCTTTATTTTGTTTTTAAAATTCTCTTTACATGCGAGAGTAAAAAAGAATTTAATGTCAGTTAATCCCCTTCAGCCCTATTTTCCATGCTCTACACCTCACTCATCTTTGGCTCCAACTACTGAAGTGGAATAGGTAGGAACAACGCAAAGAAAGTATGATGAGCACTAAGTGGCTCAGGGGGAGATGACTAGGCCTTTACTTCAATAACATACCCAGAGGAATCTTATTAATAACTTCTTCAAAGGAAAGAAAGGAAAAAAGGAAAAAGAACAAATTGATTAAACTCTATTTAAATGTGAGCCAAACATTGTAGCAATGACCCACTGCCCTGGAGCTTTCAAGGATATTACCAGCGGAAGCTGACAGGGTTTACTCTGTTTCTCAGAGAAGGTTTCTGTGATCATCCCGTTGATGCAACACCCACCATGGAGTCCTGGAGCAGGTCCTCAAGGCGGGATAAGCTGGTGTTGTGGTCACAGGAATATTTTCGTTTGATGGAGTCTTGGAGGTTCCTCAAGAATGACTCCAGGTCTCGTGCATCGCTAAAGAACTGTGGGGACAAAGGGAGGAGTTCCTTGTGCTCACTACATCTCAACACCAAGATGTGAACTGAGAAAGAGCAATCCTCCTTCGCAGAACTGAGAAAACCTGATTATACTTTCCTGGATGGGTGACAGTTCATTGCAAAGACCATGAAAGTATAAACTGGAGGTTTTACAATGCCATGGCCAGGAAATATTAGTGACGACTTGCACAAAGCCTACTGAACCCTACAGAAAAGTCAGTCTACATCATGTCCTCAGAAATTATTGCTCATTTCTCTTGACTTCTGAGTAGTGACAGCACTTGGTTGGCTATGAGGTAAATTTCATAAAAGGCTAGAAGCCAGGTTATCAAGTATTTTAATTCATTGATATAATTACAAAATTATCAGGAAGATTGCTTAACTTACAAAAAAAAATAGATAATAGTTTATTTCCTCCACCCACCCTCATTTGAAAATAAGTAATATATTCTTAATGCTCTGACACACTGTAGGGAAAAATGGTCCTGATATTTTACAGGTCTTCCCATCAAGAGATGGGGTCTACTTCTCCTCCCCCTTGAAGCTGGGCACGGCCATGAGACTTCCTCTGGCATGTTAATAAATGTGATAGTAGAAACAAGTGCACTGGGGCTTACTCCCTCTTGCTGCTCATGCCTATCCAATGCTTAGAGACTCGTATACAGGCCTGTACCTTGTCGCCCCAGACTACATCAGACTCGGACCATCCAGCCCCCAGCCTGCTTGCCAGCTGCCTGCAGCCATGATTAAGCCAGACATGAGAAAACCACTCAGCTGAGCACAGCCCAAGCTGTTAATCCCCAAAGCATGAGCTACTGGGGATTAAATGATTGTTGTTTTCAGCAACTAAGTTTTAGGGTGGTGGTTTATACAATAGAAGCTAGCTGACACAGATGAGTATTTAACCTCACCTTTCCCATGTGTATGAGTACACATGTGCGCACACAATGTCTTCTCAGAATGAAAACAATTATTCTCATCCTCTGATACACACACACATAAACATGCACTTGGACAAACACAAAGTCTGCATACCTGAAAGTAAGCAGTATTCTCTTTTATATGCTGCTCGACACACAGGCACAGCTGCTTCATCCACTGCAACTGGGACTGGACAGCGGCATTGTAAGCCTGCAACAACCAAGCACAGAGAGGAGGACATGAGATTAATAGACCCAATACAGATGTGCAATGCTCTCTTCCAAGTACAACTGCTAATGGTAGAGAGGACTACAGGAGATACATGGAGATACTTGACTGGCAGCTTCTCAATGCTTCCCACAAGCAAGAGGCTTGTCTTTTATTCAACACAGTTTTGTTAGAAGGTGTTACACAGCAAAGGACCCTTCCACACTCAGGTGCCAACTAAATGATCTGGCCAGGAAAACATGGGCATAAACAAACTCCTGGATTCCTTCGCTGTCGCTCTTCTCTGAGCAAAGACACCATATCGACAAGAGGCAGGATGTATCTGAATAGTTATTTGAAAAAATATGGTCCAAGTCATTTTCCCCATGAAGTTAGGGGTCAGTATCTCTTCTTGTTTATTGTAGTATTCTCCTTATAGTATCAAACAATTTTCAGTCTTTTGGGGGCTGGGACAAAAAGGGAGAATCCAACACAAATGACCCTGGACACTTCTTCCAGAGTTTTCAGCAGAACAAAGCCTCTGATTTGAGTACTTTTATAACAACCACCTCGGCACACTTGGCCCTCACACATTCCCAAGTCACACACCTCCACAGTCTGCTTGGCTGGGTGGTTCTCGAGTGATAGCAGCTCTGCTGTATCTTGTAGAGACCGAAACACATCCTGTTTTTCCTCCAGTTCCATCGTCAACTCCTGAAAATTGAATTCACTTTTATGCAATAAGTGCTAATAAGGGAAGAGGAGCAACAAAGAGAAGGCTCTGTTCCCTGCCCTACTTTGAAAAAGCCTACAGCACTGGGTGAGAGCCAGAATGAGATGTATGAACAGTACATGCCAAAGGACTTCAGAGAAGAGCAAAAATGCTGGAATTACTGGCAAATGATTCACAAAGAATATGGGACCCAAGCCAGACCTGAGTAAGTGGGAACATAGAATGAGCACTGGAAGCAGAGAAAGAAAACAACTTGGCTAGAGCAGCTTGATCATGCTCGCACCCACCTACCACAATACCTGACACACCAGAGGATCTATATCACTGGCTGGCTAGATTCCCAAGACTATCCCTAAGCCTGCAGGGTCTTCCTCTGGCTCTCAAGTCTGTTAATATTACAGCCCTGGCTGGGTGGCTCAGATAGCTGGAGCATCATCCTGTACAGCAAAAGGCTGCAGGTTCAATTCCCGGTCAGGACACACACCTCAGTTGCGGGTTCAATCTCCGGTTGTGCATAGGGGAGGCAGCCAATTGCCATTTCTCTCTCCCTCCCGCTTTTTTTCTCTCTCTAAACTCACTAAGTTGATTAACATTACCCACTTTAGATGGTGGCTCTTCTGTGAGGCTGCGTACTGAGCCTTACTATCAGATCTGGCCCCTTCTCCCTGATGCTTTTCAAGCACCTTTTTCATATCTCGTTCATGCACTAATTTCCACTCTTATACACACTGTTTACCATACTATCATATCTATTTTTTCTTCTTTACTTCAGAAGAATCCTATACCACTTTCTCTTCAGGAAAAGCTTGTATTTTTAAAAATACTCTAAATTAATGGAATTAAAGTATCTGAAGTAAGCATTAGTAAAAAAGTTTCCTATTTGCACAGGGTTTACGAAATGTTTAAAAATCCTCTGATATAGAAATACTAAAAGTAGCAAAAACCAACACTACTTACTTATATACATCTTTCACTAAAAAGAACACAAAGAACTAACTTTCCAATAGACTAATGCCAAATTTTCCTTCCCATTTTACAAATGAAGAGATTGAGACCAAAAAAGTATTAAATGAATTAGAGAATTTGGCATTTCTGAAAAGCCAAGAGTACCGCAGTTAAACAATACCAAGATTATTAACTTATTAAATCTTACTAAATATTTTACACAATGCTGCTAAGTGGTATTATTATCCCATTTTACAGAGGTTCAAAGATGAAATGACTTGCCCAAGGTCACAGAGCTAGTAAGCAGAGGAATAAAAAGTTTGGTCTAGTTCACTTTGAAGCCCACAAAGCTATGTTGCCTCTGAAATGACTCAACCTGCAGGCTGCCTGCTGCTCTGCCAACCCAAGACACTGCCTTTCTAAATTCGTTCTAAGTAAATCCTTCCTAGGCCTCGATCTCCCTCTCTCCATATACACTTCACATGCACAGACACATTAAGCAGAGTCCCTATTTCTACCTAGCAGAATGCAAATCCAGAAACCCAAGCACTCAGCAGACTAGACCCTGTCTCCTTCTGCTGCTATTACATAAATATGACAGGCATATTGTGCTAGACTCACAGAGAAGTAATTTTTCTTGGCTGAGATATTGGGATTGTTGTCACTCCAGTCATATGCTAGTTCTTCCTCCTCCTTCTCATTCAACCAAATCAACTCAGTTGTAGCTCTGGAAACAAATTTGTGGAGGCTCTGGAGGTGCCTCATCCGGAAGCTGGAAGTTTCCTAGACAAAGTGAGGACCACAAGGTTAAACCGCCAGCCCTTCATCCACAGAAGATAGCATATTTCACACCAAAGCAAAGAACAACTCAGGAAATAAATTTTGTCTTGTTTTTTAATCTCTGGGTGCCCCTCTACTGACTCAAATTTAGCACAAGTTTGGTACAGGACTCCCAGAGCCCTTGTCAATTTTAGCTAAAAGTTAGAACTTACCAGGCCTTTGTGGGGCTCCCTGGGTAAAGAATGATCCTGAACCTGTCCTACCCTGGGCAATCTTGAATGACAGGAACAAAGAACACATACAGAAGAGAAGTACCCAATCTATCGATCTCAAACTTTTAGTTTTGGTGTCTCAAAGCACATATGGTGACTGCTTTGGTAAAGCATGATGGCTTGGATAGACTCTACTTAAAAGTTTCTGGGGCACTGGCTCTGATTCATTAAGAAAATATTATAGTACATACGAACAATTGCATAGTAAATGATTTAATCTAATAAACAGAAAATCAAAACTAAGAGCTTTCTGAATTAGGAAAAAGAGTTGTTTGAAGGGAACCAGATTCTCCATGAACAGAACACAGACGAGTTAGTCAAAACTTACCTTCAATTTACAGTACTGTGTCTCGAGTTTTCCAAGAGTTTCAACATAACTAGTATAAAAATTTTGGGACATTTTCCCCTGATAAGAAAGGAATTAAATAAAATCAGTTAGAGAAAGAATAAGTAAACTATATTTATGGCATGGTTTCAATTATGTAAATATTATGCCTACACATAGGTAAAGATTACTTACTCTGAGAAAATAGAAACCATGACAAGAAATCTCTGGGTCAGATTTTATAGCCTGGAGCAGCACAAAGTGAAGGACAGTTCGGCAGGGTGAATACAACTGACAGACCTCACGGTCTCGTGCTTCCAGTAATTCAGAGAGGTGTCAAAGAAAAACCCATGTTTAATGATTCCCAAATCACTCAACTGCTTTTTTGAAGGGGAGAGTTGAAATAAAAAAACAAAACCAGGAAGACAGGATGAGTGAGGGAGAAGTGAGCCTGAATAATTTCTGTGTACCAGCTCTCCCCTGCAGACGGAAGGTGAAATGGGAAAAAAACATGAACTTATGAAGCAGAGGCCTGAGTTTGAAAACTGCAGCCGCTACTTAGTAATTTTGACCTTAGCTTTCAGCATCATTTTTCTTTCTAGTACGATAAAAAAGAGTTAATAAATAAAGTACCTTTGTCACAAGGCTATTTCAAAGAGCAGAAGGACA
Organism: Carollia perspicillata; assembly: GCA_004027735.1. NCBI lineage: Eukaryota > Metazoa > Chordata > Mammalia > Chiroptera > Phyllostomidae > Carollia > Carollia perspicillata. The sequence goes on from PVKM010018309.1 coordinate 9,242, forward strand.
TTTCATGTGAAAAGTGAGTTTGTGTGAAGGGCTGCTCGTGGTTACCATGCTCTTCCCTAGAGGCAGCTGCACTGTGCACACTGTCCCCGCCCCACCCTCCGTATGGATTCCGACTGCCACACACCTCGTACAACCTGGCCTCTTTGACACTCGAGCCCAGCTCTTCCACACTGGTATGAATGTGCTGCTGTGTTTCCAGCTGCAGCTCCACACTAGGCAGGTCGTTGCCCCACTCTGCTCGCTCCAGTTTCATCTGAAAGAGAAAAGATACATATATAATAACTTATTGCTAAGTTGGCAGGAAAAGAAAAATGTCACAATCAATGCGTTTAGACAAAGGGACTGGGGGTAGAGGACTGGACAAAAGGACATCTAAACCATCTCCATCATAGCCTCTCACAGGAAAGTACGCCGTAATCATTCCCAAGGAGCTGGAGAATACACCCTGCCAGCTACAGCAGTACAGGCAGCTTTCTGCTGCTGCATTATGGGAATACATTCCTAAATTTACCAACCAGGAAGGTATTTCCACTGGCTGAATATGCTTAACTTTGTATTTTAGACATATCCCTTTATGGAGTCTCTTCTTTTCACAATCAGAATGGATATAAGAAGAAAGATCTGAAAATACTAAATTTCATTCATGGACTCAACTATCGGCCAACAAATTTTAAAATATTAGCTTGTCTTTGAATATTTATAATTATTGGTACACAGGGAATCCATCATCAGGAAATAGGAAGAATCCCATATAAACAAAAGGGTTAGAAGGATAAAAAGGACAATACTGAACTTCAACCATTATCCTGGAATACACGTGAATAGTGCCTCCTAGGGATGTAAAGTACAGCATAGAGAATATAGTCAATAATATTATAATAACTATGTATGGTGTTAGATGGCTACTAGACTTATGGGGTGATCCATTCATAAGTTGTACATAAATATCTAATCAATTACATTATGTACCTGAAACTAATATGATATTGTTATGTCAACTGCACTTGAAATATTTTTTAGAAAGTGCCCCTTAGAATTGTAAACAAAGAAGCCTTGCTTAAATGTAAGAGTAGAGGCCACACCTGAAAAGCGAGGAATAAGTTTCCCTGCCAATGAGGAAATTTCCGAAAAGATAACTGAGGTTTACAGATAGACTGCAACTTCTCCCACAAGCTCCCACTTAGAGTACAGACAGCTAAAGAGAAAAAATTTCCTAATGGCTTCAAATTAGAAAAGCCTGTGCCGAGTGGAATTTTGAGAATGCGAGCTGATTTTATCCATTTAAAATTTAAGGAGAAGGGGGCCCGGGTCCTAGGCAGCATCAATAATTAAGGGAATTTATACAATTGGGAATAGAGCAACCCGGTCTTCTTTGATAAGCTGCTCGATCCAGTAAACCTTAGTGCACTGTTTAACCATTTGGAACATCCACTCACCTGCATTTCTTCTACCCAAGACAGTAGTTCATACACAAATCGGAGATTGCCTTCATCTTCTGAGGAAGATATAGACACAAGTTCAGCCCGAGTCATAGGCTTTCGGAACCAGGAGGTAGAAGAAGAATGGGTTCCCTTGGTCAAGGGCTCTGCTTTCAGGTGAGAAGTGGTTAAAGTAGAGGGGGGAACCAGATCAAGTGAAGTGAAATGGCCCTTCCGATACAAGTTTGTGCACTCCAGACGCAAGGTGACTAGCTCATCCTGCAGACGCATAACCCTGAAATGGAAGAACGTAAGAAGGAAGAGACTTAAATTTGCAACATAGATTTTTTAAAATAATATCTTCCCTATCCATTTAACAAGGGTGAGGTAAAATAAAAATAAGATCCTATCAGGAAAGTGTTTTTGAGAAAGGAGAACTTTTAAATGAATGCAAAGTGATATTATTAACATCTTCATCATACAAACTTGTCTTTGAGGCAGACACCAAATTACAGTGTTAACTGGATTACAGCAAACTAATACGCATTTACATAAATCCTAGATGGCATCATAGAATGAATAATAGATCGGAGTCCAAAGACATCTTCGTCTTGGCTCTGTACGAACTATGTGGCTTGAATGATTCCCCTCCCCTCAATGGGTCTTGGTTTCCTCCTCTGCAGAATGACGCACTGGATCACCATATCTAAACCGTATCTGGTAGCACACCCCTCTCTGCAGGTCACTCGGAAATGCGTAGGATGTTATACGATAACACAATGATTAGGAAACCCTACAGGTACTTAGTGTCAGGGACTGCAATAAGGGGAAACTGTCCTTCACCAGAAGAACATTCCTGCCAAAATATATGCAGTATTCCTATTGAAACATTGATCCCTAAAGTTCAAGTTACAAGACTCAGTCCCTGACTCTTGAGCCATGAGCCTCAGCATCAAGCAAACCCTCTGTGTGAGTCCCATGCTCCTCACCTGAAAGCCAGCTCTTCTAGCTGGTAATAGTTCTCATTACGTAGGATCTGAAGATCCACCTGCAGCTGCCTGATAAGACCTTCACATTCCTGAATGTACATGATGACATCTGACTCGCACTGTACTGGTTGTCCTGATTCCAGGTGAGCAGCGTCCTGAGAGAGAAAGAGAGAGTAAGAGTAGGAGAACTCCCATTGTTCCCACCCACCAGGACGAGGGAGCCAAGGGGCCCACTGCAATTCCATGAGTAAGCAAGTATCACAGCTGGATTCCTCCAGTGTTAACTTCAACCATTAGAGTACAGGGTGAGAAGTGGAAAACATGTGACATAAGAAGTGAGACAAAACAGTCAGACACTTACAGCCTGCAGTGTATTCTTAGCTAGTGTCAGTTTTTCTTCACAGTTCAAAGCACCATTCTGGATTTTGTTCGCAATCTGTAGCAGCAATTCCAGCCTAAAATAAGATCAAAACCATAGTCAAGTGCAGGGCCCAAAGTAGCCCAGTATGTAATTTTAGATTCCCTGCAGGCTCTGGACCCACCTCTCTACAGCTGGTCGAAGTGATTTTTCTCGCTCCAGCATCTCAATGATGAGCTTTCCCCACTCTTCTTCTACATCATTAGGGTGGTAACCCTGAGGCAGTTTAATTCGGCCAAATTCAATCCACACCTAAAAAACCCACAGATACTCTTTTAGTCCAAAACACAGCCATGACCTCAGACCTTCAGTTTTAATTTACTCTTTGCACATCACTTCTTGCTTCTTTACCCAGCCATTCAGCAGTTTTTACAACTGTCTAATAAGAGAAAACAATGGAATATTTAGCTGTACCTCACACCTTGAGGTGAGAGCAAAATATACGCCTCTAAAATACAGGGACTATCTGCTCTTTTTCCATTCTTTCTGCATTTTATATAACTCCTTCTATCTCTTCATAACCCCCATTCTGGAAAGGTCAAATGCCCATCTCTACAGCTTCAAATTCTCTAAGAATCAAAATGTGAATGGAAGTCTCTTTTCTTTCCATCCCAAGGAAACACTTAGCTTCCCTTTAAGAAACTGGAAAATTCATCCACAAAACTCAAGATTTCTGAATAAGTGTATATCACTTTTCAATAGGCCCTTTAAAAAGTACAGATGGTTGCTACTGCCCCTTTCCACAAACTTTCAAGACCGGCCTGAGAATGATGCTAGATTTTCACCCTAGCAACCTGGTAATGCAGGTTGGGAGGAGGATGCTGGGGACGTAACACAGTAGTGACCACAAGGCAGGCCAGCAAACCCTGAGTCCCAGCAAAGGATAAGCTTCCTTACCTCCAATAATTTATACAATTCTTCAATTCTTCCTTTTTCTCTCTCCTTGGCCAGAATTTCTGTTTCTTTGAAGTGTATATACTGGTTATAAAGTGCCTACAAAATTAATATTTGGTAAATGAATGAGTAAATACAAGCAGCCTGGCCCAGTTTTTCATACGACCTCCTCTAGAAACCAGCAACAACAAGCTCTGAGACTTACTCTCTAGAATGAATTTATAAAAAAGCAATGTGTTTACCTTTAGCTCGACAGGGTTCTGGGGAAAAGATTTATCTGACATCAGTATTGTATGCTGTTTGATCCAGGGAATGAGGGAGTCCACTCGGCTTTGGTATTCTTGCCACCTGGAGTCTACTTCCTAATGTCAAAAGGTAAATATCACATACCTTTTGATTAACAATACACAAAACAAGCACAGCAGAAAGTAACTCAGGCCACCCCAAACTACATAGAATCCTTTTCCTCTAACTGCCTACCTAGCTGTTCAGTTTAACACTCAGAGTCCCAGTTTCAAAGCTCCTCAAGGGCTCTCAAGATGGGATTTAATTTCCTGACGCCTAGAATAGTCTACGTTGGATGCTACAAAATTAGCAACAGACTCATTCCCAGGGACCAAGGACAATGACCGTGTACAAATATGATGTAAATTCAGTTTGCTCTGTATAAAAGTGTTCTGTATACAGTGAGCACTTAAGAACTATGGTCTACTCAATACATCCCACCCAAACAAAGCAGAGTAGAAGGTATTTTTAGAAAGTGTTCTTTTACCGTAGCACTGATCCCTTCTCCACCCTCAGGGACTTTAGGGAAGGCATCATAAATCGAAGACACGTATGTGATTACAGACTTTTCATCTGGAGATGGCACGTCCACATCTGAGAGAAAGGGTAAGAAATTTCTTAGAACAAAGGAACCTGCCAGGAGGAGGAATAGTGAATATTGCCAAACTACTTAACCGCAATAAGCTCTCACCTTCTGCATCCAATAGCCGAGTGACCCCCAGCCTTTCTGCCACTTCGAAAGCCTGCTCCAGATTCTCTCGGTTACTTTGGATTTGTACCCTCTCCATGTCTATCAGATCAGGTCTGTGAAAGTTCACCAAGGCACATTTAAGACCACCATCTACATGCCACACTTGAATTCACACAAAGAAAGCCTCTTTAAAATACCCAGAGCTAATAAACAGATTGACTCGGAAAGAAAACAAGAGGTTTAGAAAGAAAGGTTCTAATTCCATTTTTAAATATTAATGCATGCTAAGAGCCAGTGTTCCCTAATTCAAAATGTACACCACCAGCAGCCTAGTTGGACTTCATGGGAAAAGTATCATAAGCTAGTAAAGAGTGAAAATTGGGGCATGTTTATAACTGCTAAGAGTGTAATAATTTTGATTTTCGTCATTCAAAATTCCTATCTTCCTCACTCCTCTCACTCCAGCCCCCTGCTATTCCTCAGCACTCCAAGCAAGCCCTCATGTCAGGCCCTCTGTGTTCCCTCCAGCTGAAACACTCTGACCCCCGAGGCCTGCAGGGCTCACGCCCTCACAGCTCTGCTCCAATATCCTCATCAGAGAGGCCATCACCGACGCTCTGTCCAAAATACCACAACCCTCCCCACTTTCCATCCCCCCACTGCACTTATCACTGTGTGGCAGCATATATTTATTTGTGTATTGTCTAATAAACAAATAATCTCCATGAAAACAAGAACTTTTGCAGTTTTGTTCACTGCTATTTGTGCCCAGTGTCTAGAACACCAGGAGTTCGATATGTATTCTTTTTTAAAATGAATAAAATGAATCAGATTCTTGATTCTTGGTTGAGGGGGAAAGTGACATTATAACTAATTACAAACAAGATGAGAATTCTCTCCAGACACACTGGAATTCCACTGCATTTACCTGTATCGATGAATAAGTGCATTGAACATCTTCCCATCACTCCAGCAGGAGGAGAAGTTGGTGCATTTGATTCCTGTGTAACCAGCTGTCACCTTCTGGGTCCACAGTAGCAGCTTCTCCTTGGCTGACATGTCCCCTGACTCTCCACTAATATAGATGTCAGAGATCTGCCAAAAGATAGGACACGGAGTAATCTTCATACATCATGGCACTCAGAAGACGATTTGGCCAGGGAAGCAGGCCAACAGAGCAGTCTCTCAGGTGTCTCCATCAGGTGCAGCACTGTGAGAGTAACAGCCTCCCTGCTGGTCAGTTCAAGGGACAATCAACAACAGGCACTTCCAAGTCCCTGAATCCTAACTTTACAAACTAAACTCATAATAAGTTAGATTAAACACCAGCAGAAGATACTTTAAAATCATAAAAAAAAAAAAAAAAAAACCCAGAAACAGGACCAGGAACTTTTACTGATACTGTACTTAAGTATGAAAGAAAGCTGTAGGCTAATAAATCCTACTAAGATGTCTGAAGAAAGACTATGAGAACAAAAAGGTATGGGTAGCTTGCATGGAGTCTAGAAAAGAGAAGTGAGTAAGTGTTGCCTCTAAGACTGTGGTGGTAAAATGACAGCCTAAGCAGCACATTCCAGGATTCTCGTCCACTTGACAGGTACATTTCTACAGGAGAAATCAGGCTGCCACGCTTTGATGATACCAATTAGTAAGATCAGCAAATCCATCCTCCACCCACCACCTATCTCTGCTCTGATTCTGTATTCACCTGATAACCTTCAGATTATTATCCATTTCCCATATGATATCCTAAAGCAACAAAATGCAGAGTGGCCAGATTCAAATACTGTATCACTGGGCAGTTATAATTTTTATTTTAAATTAATTAATTTACATCAATCAATCTCTAACAAGTATCATCACACAGTAAGTCAATTCCCTAAAACTCAATCAACTCCAAGTATACTGGGAATAAAAAAGAACTACAGTTGCAGAGCCGAGGACCCAATAGCAGTTGATAATGGCACCCAGCCATCATCCTGCAAGTCCAATACAGACAGCGCCCCCCGCCCAGGTACCAACGCTATTCTAGTTCTCCTCGACATTTCTAGGTGACTGTTTCAATGACTAGATACCACTCAACAGTGACCTGACCTATCCCAGTACTTTCACTGAATCCACCTCACATACATATTAAGGCAACAAACACATTGTTGGAACTAGAAAATAGATCTGCTGCAGATAAAAGGGATAGAATTTGAATAAATAAAGTAAAATGTGAGTATTTGTGTTTTTCACTCAAAAAAGAAATTCCAGTTTATTAATTGACATTGTATGTCCTCTCTGATGGCACAGTCAACCTCTCGGATGGCATCACCTATCTGCCAATCACAGTATCTTTGTATATTTCACTGAAAATAGTTCAATGAACAGTTTTACTGCAGATTTTTCACAAAGCTGTAATGAGACAGAGAAGTGTTTTGGTCCCTTGGGGTAGGGTAGGGTGGGAGCTGGGATCTGTTTGGATTAAGGCCCTTCCTAGACTGTGCACTGAATGAGAAGAATGGGATTATTGTAACCATCACAGTAATTAAATTTGGCTTTTGTCCACCTCTTCATTTAATACTCACATGTGATATGCACAATGCTGTCCTTTGGAATATGCAGGAGCTTTTACTTTAATCTCCCAAATGCAAAAACTCAGCTTCAGGGAGCTTTCTCCCTCATCTGTACTCTCCAAAGGAAGCCTTTTGGAAAGGGGAGATAGCCTCAACACCATTCCAGAGACCGTGGCACATCTACCTGAATTCTCTCTCCACCCACACTTATAAAGGCTTGAATAATTCCTTCTCTGAAACATATCTTGAAACTTAATTTGTTCTTAACAATTCAATAAATATTTACTAAACAACATCTCATCTGTGCTTAATACAATTACAGACACCATGGAAAAGAACAAAAAAAAGTCTAACACCATTTATTCATTCTGTTGTTACTTCTTGAGCAACCACTATGTTCAAGGAGCCGTGCTTAAGTTCTTGGTATCTCAATATGAAGGCACAACCTTGAGTTTCAAGTTCAAGCAATTCAGAACGGGAGACAATATATTACACAGAGATCAACGCTGTGACAGAAAAAAGCAGGTAACCCAAACAAGCAATGCCAAGGAACTTCTCTGAGACAACAACATCTATGCTGAGTTTTAAGATGAACAGAAGTTACCCAGGTAAAGAGGGGGAAACAAAAAACACACATGCCTGTCCTGCCATGGCTAAGACATGTCATATTCTAGCTAAAATAAGTCAGTCCCCAAATTTTCCCAAATGATAACAGATGGCTGGAAGAGAGGAATGAAGGAAGGGAAGCTTTGTGGTCTTCTTGAACATATAACCTTCTAGAAATTTATTTACACACACACTTTTTAAATTTAGGCAGTATGTCTAATGTACTAACAATGCTTTTACTACTTTCACATTTCATAAAACCATGTTATTCAAACTCTTTGCATCTTTGACAACAATGCCTTTTTCATCAATAAAGCTAATTTTTAAAAAAGCTACTGTTTGAGTGAATATTCTAGAAAAGATCCTTTGCATTTTTTTTTCAGACTTCTGAGATACAACAGCCCTTTTCTGAATCCATGCAGTCACTGGAAATTTCACCCCCAGCCACAAGAATCCAATTGCACAGCACTGGATTAGGTTTTTTTTTTAATTCATTCATTCTTTTGATGTTTATTTATGATTTCCATAATGTGACCACTTGCTGTCTGCGTGTTTTATAAGTGATGTGATCTTTTAAAAGTTTTTAATGTGATTACTACTTACATACAATTATATTCAACACATCAAAATAGGAGGTTAAATTCTCAAAAATAACTAAAACTTTCTTAGATTTTTAGTCTTTTTTGTTTAACCAATTATGTCAGTTGATCTCTACAAAAATTGATATAAATTGAGTAGCAGATGGTGACCCAAATTTATTCATCCTTTCTCATGAAATGATAATTTCACTGAGAGCTCATCAACAACAAAGACTTTATGAAGTCAAATACAAAGAGAATCCTTTTTTCTAAAGGCTAATTTCTAGGGGCACAGGGTGGGGGGAATCTTACCTTATATTTAGTCATATGTAGTAGATCACATGAAAGAACTGAACATAATTTAAGGCCTCAAAAGATCAGTAGCAATATAGTATATAATGATGTCCAAAAGAGGATCTCAGCAAAATGAAAACTAGTATGGGCTGGAGTGATAAAAAGAATTTCTTAAAGAAATGATTTAAACTCATACTTGAAGGATATTATAGAATAGACAAAGAGAAAAAGGAAAGAAATTCCAGGTAGAAAGTGGATGGAAAAATTGGAAGTTGAAATAATTTGGAACAGAAACAGTAGCAGATTATGGGGTTGACCTGTTAAAATAGGCAAGTTCAAACTGGGAACTGATATAGGTAACATTATATAGATGATCGGGGTGGGGAGGATTGGAACTCCAGGCTGAGGAGTTCAGACATTGTTAAGTCTATGTAAGTCTCAGGGAATAAGACGAGATGAAATGAACAAATAGGTACTTGATTCTCATGTCCTGAAGTTTCTAGCTGTCCTCATCCCACAGGAGAGAAGATATTGGACTTTGAAAACTTTCAGTCAAAAAGCAGATGAGGGTACCGTGCTGTTATTTGTTACAAATGCCTCAGTAGAGGGATCTAATGGCGGCTGTGTTTTACCAACATCAGACTTAGATAAAGGTCAGGGGTCAGTATTCCAATCAGAATCTTGGTGGTCTCTCTAGAAAATATAACTAGAATGGAAATCCTACGGCACAGAATATGGATATTTTCCAATTCTACTAAATAGTGTCAAACTACTCTCCCAATAACAGTACCACTTTATACTCTCACCCAAAAGATATGAAGAGGTTTTCCATCACTCTACATCCTCGCTTACACTTGGTATATTTTCAGATTATTTTTGTCCAATATGATGAGTGTAAAATGTATCTCATTTTGATTGCTATATCTTTGATAACTAGTGAGAAAAACAAGTGTATGAAGCATTTAGGTTTCCTTTTTTATGCATTGTTTATGCCTGGGCTTCCCCTAATTTTCTAACTAGGGCATTTCCCTTTACTATTAATAACATTTACTGTGTTTTACTTGTATTAATTCATGTAATTTTGACAGCAACTTTATAAAGCAGGGGTGTCAAAACTCATTTTCACCAGGGGCCATATGAGCCTTGTGGTTGCCTTCAAAGGGTTGATAATTTTAGGACTGTATAAATGTAACTACTCCTTAACTGTTAAGGAGTTGAAATTACTTTTGGGCCTTAGAAGGCAACCGTGAGGCTGATGTGGCCCCTGGTAAAAATGAGTTTGACACCCCTGCTATAGTATATATACTATTCTTATACTCAACTTACAAATGAGAAAATTATGTCACAGAGAAGTTAACTGACTTGCCCCAAGGTACAGTGCTAGGGAGTATAGGGCAGAAAGTCAAACTCAGCGGGTCTGGTTCTACGCTCTTCACTAGTACTCCTATTACCATACTTCCTAAGTCTGGATATTTGTCCTTTTTCAGTATATGCATCATATAATAATTTTACCATTATTTTTCTTAACTTCCTATTTGAAATGGAAAATTTCAAACAGATACAAAATGAGACAGAATGGGTATAATGAATTCCTCTGTACCCATCACCCAGTTTCAACCATTATCAACTCATAACTTATCTTGTTTCATGTACACTCCGCCCACTTCAGTCCTTCCCTATTATTATGAAGCAAATTCCACATAACATCATTTCTTCCACAAACACTTCAGTGTGTATCTCTAAGAGATAAGGACTCTTTTTAACATAATCATACCACCACTGTTATACCTAAATAATAATGATGATTACTTAGTAATATTTTTAAATAAGTCAAATATTTTTGAAAAAGAAAAATCTTTTCTTAAACAAAACTCTAACTGTAATTTTAACTACTATATTCCTACAATAGTGTCATCTAGTTAATTCTGCTTTTTTTTCCCTTGCAATACAAAGCTAGTATTAGTAAAGCAACTTTCCCTATAATTAAAGAGGAGAAACAGGAAGGGAGTACTTGTATACTGAAGAGGCTGAGCCCAGAAAAATCATATACCAACTGATTTCTTTCACAGCATCACTAGCCCCCCAATATTAGATCTATCACCCGAGATTGTAGGGACTGTAAGGGTTTATGGTAAGGACATTGGAATAGAGCCACATTCTTCATTCAACAGAATCCACTAACAGTGTGGGCAAGAAATTGGCAGTGGGAGCCAAGATAGGGAGGAAATAGGAATTTTTAACAATTTTCCTTGTTCCAAAAACTCAGGTATTGTGGATATTGATGGCAGCTGGGAGTAGCAAGTCCTCCTGAGAGAGAAAGAATGGGCCAGAAGGCCTGGGTCTGACATCAAAGTACAATGCTGTTAACCCACTGCCATCCAGCTCCAAATCCTCATCTATTTGTCACCCCGAAAACCATGTTTGTCAGGTGGTCTCTGCCCCGCTGCTTCTGCATTAACTGTTTCTCGACAAGGGGAGAATCCACTATACCAGGTGAACAGGAAGCAGACCATTTAACTTCTACTGTCTAAATCTCAAACTCATAAGAATTACAAGTTTCTATTTCTCTCTGTCCTGAAAAGAAACAAAAACTATTGCAAAGTTTAAGTCCAGCCAAAGCCTGGTCCCATTCCCACCTATGTGCTCTGGACTGATCAATAAGAGAGGCTACATGGACTGAATTATACCAAGGACAGGCGCCACTCTGGAACAGGAATTACTTTCTGAGGAGGGTTACTACTCTAGCATATTAAAAGCAAAACAAGCACACACACACAGACACACAAAACTCCACTCTGGGGCTGCCAGCTGTCTCTTCTTGAGGAAGGACTGACTTGGTGTGTGACTAGCTGCAGCTGCTCCCCTGACCCCTGTGTCCTCCCAGTGTTCTTGCCCTCAGCAAAGGAAATTCGGGTTCGTCAAGATGCTCTCGCCTGGAGTCTCAGCACACATGGTACAGGCCTGCAGCGTCAGAACATGCTTCCTCTGTCTCTCCTACTGTGGCTGTCCTCAGGCCCTGTGAATAGCCTGCTGGTGAGGCAGCCACTCCCCAAAGATAGTTCCTTCAGAGACCAACCAGTTCTCAAGCCCTTTTGCCTTAAGGACTTGCATTCTGTAGGGACTTCACATTTATCTCGAGAGGTAACTTCTTCTGTGTCATGCAGGATGGTCAGTCTGTGTTCTCCACATCACAGGATAGACACAGAGCCTCAGAAATGGTTCAGCCATCTCAGCTCACAGTCACATAGTTTCTCAGCCTGGGCTGAGTTTTACAGCTAAGTAATCTGGCTGTGTCTGATCTAAAAGGGTAGAAGGGATGGGATGCAGAGCTTTGGCTGCCCAGAAAATGCCACATATCAGTTTGGTTCACATACTGAACAGCAAAAGAATCACAGTGCTATCAATACTGTCAAACTACAGATCGCGGTCCAAAGGTTTCTGCCACCAATCTTTTCCTTTGTATTTCTCATGGGGTCGTTCGGAACCTTCCCTTCCCAGTGAGCAAATCCTGTACCATGGCCACCTATGGTCCATTATCTAGATTTCCACTAGGAGTCCTTTAAAACTTTACACTCCAAACTTTGTAAAAAATCTCACACTCACTTATGAGCATGAGTCTTAAAATATTACAATGCCTCCACAACTTCAACTTAATGCTAGTGGTACCAAAAGAGCAACCAGTTCAGCAGATGGTTGTATCCCCAACTACTCTACACCCATTCACACAAAGATAAAAGCTGACTTTAACATTAACTCAAATATTCATACACGTCACCCCAGCAACCTTGTTGCATTCCTTTCCACCTTCACACACACACGTTTATATGGAAAAGCCCGAGGAAGGCTCTTGCCTAACCATATAGTGAATATTTTTCAGTGACCACGTTTCCCTGCAACTGTTGGGAGTGTCCAAACTCTGTAATAACAAAGGACACTGGGATGGGTCTATCTACGGGGAAATTCATCTCCAAAGACACTGTAAACACATCAGCTTAAAATATGGGTCTCTCCTCAGCCTCGTGCAGTTGGTGATAAGCAGGGCACCAGCAGGTAGGCCATGTCCCTGTTTTGCAGACATCAAGGCAGCTGCCTTACGTCTCAGCAAGGAAAATGCCCTACTTCATCGTCCACCTCTTGCTGCTGTGGGACCCTCAAGTGTGTATTTCTTCTGCTGAAGAGGGTAGCATGCCAACAAAAGTTCCTCAGTGAATTATAACTTCAGTCACTGTGCCACCCAGGGTCCTGCTGAGTCCTCCTACCTTCTCAGTGTCCAGATCTTTTGAATTCTCACTTGCTCCTTGAACCTAAAAACATTCGCAGCACCCACCAACACCATTACCACCACCCATGCCTTGATATAACTCACAGACAAAAATTTGAGAGCCATAAACAAGTCTAATCAGAAAAAACAACTTTTCCGAGCCTCAAACCTTCAAACTGCCCTAACCCCTCTCTGTATTAATCTCCAACTCTATGTCCCTCTCTCCTCTAATGCCAGAATTAGTAACCAAAGGAGGACTAGCCCTGTCCACTTCTACAAATATTCAATGAGTGTTGTCACTAGCTGTGCCTGGGTCCTGCAGGAGTAGGATTGCATCAGCTCTAGTAAGAGCATCATTCTCCTGGGAAGAAGAGCAATTGCATCTAAGACAGCTGCTTCACCCTTTCAGCATTCCTCACCCCTTCTCCACTCATTTCAGAGGCTTACCTAGGCCTCCCTCATCCTTTCTGCTACCCCACAGACTTCCTTTGGCAGGGGAGGTGCTAAACAGACCTGCCTGAGAGTAAGTGCTAACTAGCACTGCTCCTTGAGAGATAACTCCACCAGTCAGCTCAAGCAATTATGCTGCATGGTTACCCAGAATCAGGGACTCCTCAGAGACAACAAGACTTGGTTCCAAGCATCCAGGGGCAGACCTGAAACAGACTGTTTGCCAAGCCCAGCAGTCACTAACTCCCAGCCCCTGACATAGTGGTAAGTTCGAGAAGAAGCCCCAAGATCCTCACTGCTCACCACACTCCACTTTAATAAGTCTGATGGCCAGGAATCCAAACAGCTGTTTGTGTATCCCTTGGACATGCATACCTACCTCCCCCAGACCCCATGATGGGGTGTGGCTTGCCTCCAAAGAAAGAGTGCCATCCTCTTCTGAGAATGACATGGAGCTCTTTTCAGGTTCCGTATCTTTAGGCTGCATCCCACGTAAGTGTGGCCCATTGCTGCCATAGCCAGAGGAGGAGGGCAAAACGCTCACAGTCACGCCACTGATGGACAAATCACTCTGAGAAGTAGGCAGTCTAGGAGCTTGGGGGGACACTCGACCCACGTGGGCAGGCTCTGTGCGTCTCTGGCCTCTCAACTGCTCCAGCAGTGATGAAGGGACAGAACGCTCTGCAATCCAGGAACCTGTCTTGGGGGCACTTAAAATATCCTTGGTTCCTCCCTCCACACTCCAGGCCTCTGAAAGGCGGTCTTCGTCTCCTGTGTTGGCGGGGTGGTCCGTCCTGGGGAAAGTGCTGCTCTGATATCCAGGCTGAGTACCTGCTTTCTCCACTGCAGTCTCTCCTTGCAAAGGCAGCAGCACAGCCCTGCTGCTGCAGGATGCTGTCCTCGGAAATTCCACCAGTTGGCTCACTGACTTCTCACAATCCCTCTCCGCTGGGTTATCAAGCAGGTGAGCGATGACAGTCATCCCCTCTTCCAGGGAATCCCAGACCCCTCCGGCAACTGATGACTCATTCTTTAGCAAAAGGTGGGCAGTCTGGATCTCCCCGTGGAATCTCTCCTTCACCTGCACAATCATCCCTTGGTCTCCCACTCCTGAGCTGGGGGCAGAGTCTCCAGGCAGTAAAATATCTGTCAGGGGATGTTCTACCACTCCCACTCCTTCCTCCTTTCGGACACTCACTATTAACTTGGTTAGGGTTTCTGTCTCTTCAGTGACTCCAGTTCCTTCCAAGGGCTCTTCCTTAGGAGATACCTCTGGAGTAGGGGTTTTCTTCCCCCTCCACTTCCTTTTGAACCGAACCCTTTTCTTAGGAGATATAGGAGCCTTCTCAGGAATAGCTACTGAATCTTTCGGCTCTTTAACACAGCCCAGTGAATTTCCCATCGCTTTCCTCTCCTAATCTTAGCAAAAACGCAGCTAAGCCGGTCCTGGGATCCCAGAGAAATTCCAACCTTGGCTTCATCGGATTAGATGCACATTTTAAAACATGCACTATGCCGGCAATCCCTCCAGCTCTCTCTCCCTCCCTCCCCGCCTCTCTCTGTCTCTTCTAGCCGCTGCTGATTCAGACAGCCATCTTACAGGCTCAGAGCTGCAACAAGACAAATTCAAAGCATCTCACTGCAGTTCAGAAATCACTTGACCTAAAAGCAGACAGAAACCGGATTGGCTGTAGCTTCCTCTCTCTAAATATGAGGTAATTGGAGCACTGCCCTCAGAAACACAAACAGAAAGCAAAAAGGAGCTAGAAACCAGGGGAGGGGAGAAATTAGGGAGGGTGAGGAGGAGGGGGGGGATTGTGAGAGTAAAAGGAAAAGGGAGGGGGGAAGAGGAGAGACCAAGGGAGAAAGTAACCTGGAGGAGGGAGGAGAAGGAGGAGAAAGAGGGAAAAGCAAACCAGCGCTGCTGGAATGAACCAGAAAGGGAAGGGCCAAGAAGAACCAGGACTGCAATTATGGCCCCCAGACTCTGAAAGAAAACAGGTTTCAATTGTTGTACCAAGGTGTCCATAAGAAAATATCAAGCAAGGTAAACATATTCTCTATTTTTTTCAGCTCAGAAATAAAATTATTTTAATCAAATTATAACGTAAGAGAGACTAGAGCCTATCCTCAGAGTTAAGAAAAGAAACACAGGCTTTCCTCTTGCAGCATTTATTTCCCTCCTTTGAGAAATACAGAAAGACAAATGCCTGTTAAATCTGCTGGCCAATGATACACTCGGAATACCCAGAAACCAGTTCTGGGCATAGGATCTGGACACCACTTCCACACACAACAGAGGCGGCATCTCTGCTGCAACATGTGACAACAGTAGTTGCTGCTGCAGCTGCTGCTAATAGCTAACATTATTTTAGCATTTTTTACGTGCTAAGCCCTATGCTAAGCTATGGGTTATTTCATTTAATTCTCACAGTAGTCATAAAAGGTCAAAACTATTATTATTTTACATT
>PVKM010018310.1:0-18628 GCA_004027735.1 Carollia perspicillata
GAGGGGAGAGGGGAGGGAATTTCAGGGGAAAATGGGAAGGGTTTACATGAACAAGTATAAAGGATAGACAAGAACTAAGGGGGGTGGAAATGGGTGTGAGGTAGGGAGTATTGTGGGGGTGGGCTGGGATGGGACAGTATGGAAGGACCCAGAGAACATTATGCTAAGTGAAATAAGCCAGTCACAGAAAGACAAATACTGTATGATTTCACTCATATGTGGAATCTAATGAACAAACTGAACTAACAAGGAAAAATAGGGTCAGGCTCATAGATGGGGAGCAGGATGACAACTAGTGACAGGCGTTAGGGGATAGGGGGATTGAGCAAAAAGGAAAAAATACTAATGGACATGGACAACAGTGTGGTGATTGCTTGGAGGAGGGGAGTATAAGAGGACTAAATGGTAATGGAAAAAAATACAATAAAGATTAAATTTAAAAATAAAAATCTGTGTCTTTTCATTTCATATATTGGCTAGCATTATTCCACATCACAATCATCAACCATGAAAAGGTATAAAATATGAAATTCAAGGTAACATTGTGTGTTCTAAGCCCATTTCTATTAAGTTTCTTAATGCCACTTGGTTGATGTACCTACAGTAGAGTCTATTAGGAGGTCTGAATAATGTATTTACAATCTTACAGTTATGTGACTTTTCATAATGTATTTATGATATTTCTTTTTGAACCTTATACAATATAAAATATTATTAACAAAAAAGTTTTACATTTAAATAATATCTTGGTATTTTTGGAGTAAGAGGCACATTACAAATGAATTTGGTTGTGTGTGTTTGAACTCGGTATCTAGAATTAAGGCAGAAAATACACACATTGCCTTGAAGCCCTAAAATATTTACACAAATATCATGGTGTTCTTCTGACTTCAAAATTCTCTCACTTTGGCATTCTATTGAATCCCAAGTCTGATATAAATAAACTATTAGTAAAATTAACACAAAAGTGAGGGCCCAAGATTTGTTCAGCTAGAGATTGATAAAGCTGTTCACTTACTATGGTAAAGGTTATAGTAATATCGACTTCCAGTCAAGATGGTGGAGCAGGTAAAACTGTTCACCTCCTCCCATGACCACATCAAGATTACAACTAAATTACTTCCAGCCAAGATGGACGTATAGGTGGAAACACTGTGCCTCCTCGCACAACCAAAATTAAGGACAACAAAGATTCAGAAACAATAACACAACCAGAACAGACAGAAAATTGCACTACAGAAGTCCGACAACCATTCAACCAGACTGGTAAGAGGGGCAGAGTCAGCGGTCAGTCGAGAGGGATCCCGACAGGGAAAGGCAGTGGCTGACAGACCTGGGAGCGCAGGTGGTGTGGGGCTAGCAGACCCCGGATGCCAGGAGGAAACGAGCAGGGCAGGCAGGGCAGTTGGCCGACTGCAGTCACACATTCACGTGCAGAAAAACTAGGCAAAAATGGGCAGAGAGACAGACTGCACAACCCAGGGCCCCAGCAATGGGAAATAAAGCCTAGAAATACCAATTGAAAAGGTGCTGGGAGAGGCTCTCAGCCTCACAGGGGAGGTGGTTGGAAAGACCCACAGGGTCCTGGAAAGTACATAAGCCCACCCACCTGGAAACCAGCACCAGAAGGGCCCAATTTGCTTGTGGGAAGCAGCAGAGGGGGCACAGATCTGGGAGAGAGGAAAACAAGAACAATTGATCCCTCTCTGATTCCGCCCCAACATACAGCATCACAATCCAGAGATTGGGTTGCTCCGCCCTGGTGAACACCTAAGGCTCCACTATCCATATGTAAAAGGCACCACCTGACCATAAATGACTCAAACAGAAGAATAAATCAAAGCCCCAGAGCTAATACTTTTAAACAATCAAGAGAGAGCCAACTTATCAGATGCACAGTTCAAAACACTGGTGATCAGGATGCTCATAGAATTGGTTGATTTTGGTTGCAAATTAGATGAAAAAATGAAGGCTACACTAAGTGAAATGAAGGAAAATGCACAGGGAACCAATAGTGATGGAAAGAAAACTGGGACTCAAATCAATGGAGTGGACCAAAAGGAAGAAAGAAACAACCAAACAGAAAAGAATGAAGAGACAAGAATTCAAAAAAAACGAGGAGAAGCTTAGGAACATCCAGGACATCTTTAAATGTTCCAACATCTGAATTATAGGAGTACCAGAAGGGGAAGAGGAAGAGCAACAAGTAGAAAACTTATTTGAATGAATAATAAAGGAGAACTTCCCCAATCTGGCAAAGGAAATAGACTTCCAGGAAGTCCAGGAAGCTCAGAGAGTCCCAAAGAAGGTGGACCCGAGGAGGAACACACCAAGGCACATCATAATTACATTACCCAAGATTAGAATGAAGGAAAGAATTCTAGATGCAGCAAGAGATAAGGGACAGTGACCTACAAAGGAGTTCCCATCAGACTGTCAGCTGATTTCTCAAAAGAAACCTTATAAGCAACAAGGGGCTGGAAAGAAGTATCCCAAGTCATGAAAGGCAAGGACCTACATCCAAGACTGCTCTATCCAGCAAAGCTTTAATTTAGAATGGAAGGGCAGATAAAGTGCTTCTCAGATAAGGTCAAGTTAAAGGAGTTCATTATCACCAAGCCCTTATTATATGAAATGTTAAAGGGACTTATCTAAGAAAAAGAAGATAAAAAATATGAACAGTGAAAGAACAGTCAACTCAGTTATTAACAACCGCACCTAAAACAAATGCAGACTAAATGGACTACTAAAACAGGAGTGGAACCACAGAAATGGAGATCATATGGAAGGTTAGCAACAGGGGAGTGGGAGGAGAGGGTAGGGAGAAGGTATAGAGAATAAGTAGCATAGATGGTGGGGAGAAAATAGACAGGGAGAGAGCAAGAGTAATGTGGGAAATGCAGAAGCTAAAGAACTTAAGATGCATGACATGAACTAAAGGGGACTGTGGGTGGTAGGGGGTGTGCAGGGTGGAGGGTAATGAAGGGGAGAAATGGGACAACTGTAAAGTCATAATCAATAAAATATATTTTTTAAAGATAACATAAAAAAAATTAAAACTAAATTATAGAACACAGATTGTTAAGACCCACCTGAGGACTAGCTGACCAGAATTCCTATAACTAAGGATATAAAGAGAAAGACACATCGAGACTGGTAGGAGGTGCAGAGACACAGAATGGGCTCATCCTACACTCACATGTGTGGCAATTAAGAATTAGGAGGGATATCTTGACTGTAAAGGTCACCCTGTGAAGTGAGGGGTCTCAGCCCCTCACTGGGCTCCCCCTTCCCACCGCCCTAGGGCCAGGAAGAGGCATCCCCATAATATCTGTCTGTGAAAACCACCAGGGATTGCAGCTGCGTGAGACTGAGGGTACAGGAGATTTAAACACTGCAGGTCTTAAGACCAGAGCACAGACTCCCTCTGGGTTCCAGGGCTGGTATAGCAGCTACAAAAGAACCAGGGCCACGTGGGGAGGAACTAAATTGACCATCTTCAGGGCAGAGCTAGAGGGCAAGGTTCAGGTTGGAAGGGCTGGAAGACGCCTTTGTTCCTTTCTCCAGTTCCCCACCCTCCACCCCCACCCCCAGCCTGCACTGGCAGGAGGGTACCACATCTGAGCTCTCCATTAACTTGGCTAACATCATTCACCCTGCCATAGTGACTCTCTGAGACTCTGCCTTACCCAACTCGCATACCTGGTTTTAACCTCTTCTGGCTGCTTTTCCATGCAAGTGGCCTTCCTTGGCTCACACTGTAGACTTTTCTAAAATCTCTCAAAGCTTCACAAACATCAAACAAGCAGTGGCTGTCCTCAGCCTGCCCCATTTCTCTTGCTAAGCAGCCCCAACTGGGGGCAGCCAACCTCAGTTCCTAGCATAGCCTCTCCCAGGTGCCTCCAAGCCTAGTACAGGTGAAACAACTCACTTTGTAGCTTCTACCAGGTTGTCCTGGGCTAGGCATAGGCAGTAGCTTATCTAGGCCTGCACCCAGAGTCCTTCTCAAGAGGCCCCATAAAAAAAACCCTGAGGTCAGCTTCAAACAACACCTGAGCACCACCCAACCAGCTCCACAAATGACACACACAAAGCGAAAGATTCAGCAGGCACCAGAGCCCCACTAAAATAAATCCCACTCCACAGGGGCAGCCCAAACAATAGCCCATCTGATGTAATTATGGCTAGCTCTCACAGCCAGTCAGTCTGAGGGTCAGCAGTCAAGCCTCAAATATAACAGAGGCACACTCAACCCATGCAAATAACATACTGGGAGCACCCAGCTCAAGTGACCAGGGAGAATGCAACACTGGGCCGCAAAGGCCCCTTCCTACATATGTAAAGCCACCCTGCCAAGACTGGAAGACATAGCAAATATGCCTACAACACACAAACACAGGGAGGCAGCCAAAATGAGGGGAAAAACAAACATCCCAAATGAAACAACAGGACAAAACTCCAGAAAGATCACTAAATGGAGATGAGCAATCTACCAAATACAGAGTTCAAAACACTGGTTATAAGTATGAAATTATGATAAGGCTAGATGAACTCAGTGAAAACTTCAACAAATGTGGAGAAGATTTAAAAAAGCACCACTCAGAAATGAATACAATAGCTGAAATGAAGAATACAGTAGGTGGAATCAATACCAAATTAGATATACTAGAGGATCAAATCAGCAATCTAAAAGATAAGGTAACAAAAAACACCAAAGCAGAACACCAAAAAAAAAAAAGGATAGTTTAAGGAATCTCTAGGACAATATCAAATTTAATGACATTCACATTATAGGAGTACCAGAATGAGAAGAGAGAGTAAAAGATTAAAAACTTATTTGAAGAAATAATGACAGAACCTCCATAAACTGGTAAATAGACATACAAGTCCAGTAAGCACAAACAGTCCTAAACAAGATGAGTTTACAGAGATCCACACACAAGACCCATCAGAATTTAAATGCCAAAGGTTAAAGACAAAGAGAATCTTAAGAGTAACAAAAGAAAAGCTGTTAGCCATGTACAAGGGAGCTTCATCCCATTAAGACTTTCCAGCTGACGTCTCAACAGAAACTTTGCCAGCCAGAAAACATTCAAAGTGATGAAAAGCAAGCACCTACACCCAAGATCATTCTACCCAGCAAGGCGGTCATTTACATCAGTGATTTTCAACCAGTGTACCACAAGAATTTTTAAAACATGCAATGCATGACTATTTAGTCAGAGGCATGACCTCTTTTCCCTTTGAGGTCAAAAAATTAACAACAGCCTACATAACAATACCTATTCAGTGGGAAGGAATCAAAATTATACATATTTTGATCTGGCCAAGATAGAAGCATAGGTTGATACA
This sequence comes from Carollia perspicillata, assembly GCA_004027735.1. Taxonomy (NCBI): domain Eukaryota; kingdom Metazoa; phylum Chordata; class Mammalia; order Chiroptera; family Phyllostomidae; genus Carollia; species Carollia perspicillata. The sequence continues at coordinate 5,353 of PVKM010018310.1, forward strand.
CTTTGCTTCCTCACACAACCAAAACAAGGATAACAACCAATTTAAAAACAAAAAAAACAAATAGAACTGCCAGAAAATTGAACTGTGTGGGAGTCTGACAATAAAGGAGTAAAAGAAAAAATATTCATCCAAACTGGTAGAAAGGGTGGAAATGGGAAACCAAGGTGGAGCGCACGTATGCCAAGGCAGTGGCTGGAGTACAGGGCAGGTGAGGTGGTGGCTGGCAGATGGGGATATCCTACATTTGCATTCAGATAAGCCAGGAAGAACATCTGGGGAATGAGACAGACTGCATAACCCAGGGTTCCAGCATGGGAAATGAACGCCTCAAAACCCATGACTGAAAAAAACCTCTGGGGGTTGAGGTGGTGCAAGAAACTCCCAACCTCACAAGAGAATTCATTGGGGAGACCCACAGGGCCCTAGAACGTACACAAACCCACCCTCCCAGGAATCAGCACCAGAAGAGCCCAATTTGCTTGTGGATAGCAGAGGAAGTGACTCTGTGGGTTGCCCACCCCTAGAGAATACCTAAGGCTCCCCACCTTACAACATAGCAGGTGGGTGGAGACAAAGAAATATGACCCAAATGATAGAACAGATCAAAACTCCAGAAAAAGAACTAAGTGACAAAGAGATAAACTTATCTGATACAGAGTTCAAAACACTGGTAATCAGTATGCTCACAGAATTGATTGATCTGGGTGGCAAAATGAAGTAACAAATGAAGGCTACACAAAGTGAAGTAAAGTAAAATATACAGGGAACCAACAGTGAAGGGAAGGAAACCAGGACTCAAATCAATGATCTGGAACAAAAGGAAGAAATAAACATTCAACCAGAACGGAATGAAGAAACAAGAGTAAAAAAAAAAAAAGAGGAGGAGAGACGAGAGACTTAGGAACCTCTGGGATAACTTTAAGTGCCCCAACATGCAAATCATAGGGGTGCCAGAAGGAGAAGAGGAAGAGCAAGAAATTGAAAACTTATTTGAACAACTAATGAAGTAAAATTTCTTCAATCTGGTAAAGGAAACAAACTTCCAGAAAGTCCAGGTAGCCCAGAGAGTCCCAAAAAAGTTGGACCCAAGGAAGCACACACCAAGGCACATCATAAATTACCCAAGATTAAAGATACAGAGAGAGCCTTGGAAGCAACAAAAGAAAAGGAGACAGTTATCTACAAAAAACTGCCCATGAGACTATCAGCTGATTTCTCAAAAGAAACCTTATAGGCAAGAAGGGGCTGGAAAGAAGTATTTGAAATCATGAAAGGCAAGGACCTACATCCAAGATTACTCCACCCAGCAACTCTATCATTTAGAATGGAAGGGCAGATAAAGTGCTTCCCAGATAAGGTCAAGTTAAAGGAGTTTGTCATCACTGAGCCCTTATTATATGAAATGTTTATTTAAACATTTTAAAATATTTATTTTAACATTTCTTCTTCTAAGAAATAGAAGAACAAAAACTATGAACAATGAAATGAAAACAAACTCATAACTATCAACAACCGAACCTAAAAAACAAAAACTAAGAAAACAACTAGAATAGGAACAGAATCACAGAAATGGAAATCACATGGAGGGTTTTCAGTGGAGAGGGGGAGGGGAGAATTGGGGGAGAAGCATGGGAAATAAGAAGCATAATTGGTAGGCATAAAAGAGACAAGAGGAAGTTAAGAATAGCATAGGAAGTGAAGAAGCCAAAGAACTTATATGTGCAACACATGGACATGAACTAAGGGGGCAGGGAATACTGGAGGGTGAGGGGTGGAGGGGGATATTGGAGAAAAAATTGGGACAATTGTAATAGCATAATCAAATATACTAAAAAACACCATAGTTATTTCAATATTATTGACTATTCTGTATGCTATAATTTATATACTCATCACTATTTATAACTGCCAGTTTGTACTTCTTAACCCCTTCACCTTTTTCACCCAGTCTCCTAAACGTCCTCCCCTCTGGCAACCATCAGTTCTTTCTCTGCATCCATGCCTCATAGTGATTTGTAAGAAACTGGTAACTCCAGTCAACTCCTTGGCATATGGTAACCTCTCAAAATATACTAGGTACTGTTACACTTAACAGTCTCACCTTTATTAGCAATTTTTACTTATTCCATCATCAGATTGCATTTATTACCCATAACTGATGTTTCTTCAAATTCATTGAAATGAAGTTCTACTAGCCTCTGGTCATTAAGCCTCAGGCCCTGTCCTAAGAAATGTATTCTGCATTTAGAATTCATTGTACTTTGCACAATTAAATGGGTTTCCTTCTCAAAAGTAAAAAGGAGACAATTAAAATTCAGAACTCCTAGTGGCCATCAGAAGGTACACGGGCAAGCATTTTGATGCATTCTCATAAAAGGCTTATGAATACTTAATACAAAACACTCATTATATACAGCTATTTATTAATGTCTATAGCCACAAAGATGATATGAGAAAAAAGTTTGATTTATGTGTATGAGAAATGAACCTGACAAGATTTGCTACAATGATTATACTCCTTGCTGCAGGAGTTTACTTCCTGACTTATACTTTTTTAAAAAATCAAGATTTTCACTGATTTGCAGAAATATGTTAATGGGCCCAAATATTATGTACAATTACTATAAATATGAACATGGGCAAATGACTCTGTCTTTTTTTAAGTATATATTTAAAGATTTTATTTTTTAGAGAGAGGGGAAGGGAGGAAGGATGAGAGAAAGAGAAACATTAGTGTTCACACATCAATCAGTTGCTTCTCCCATGCCCCCAACAGGGGAACTGGCCCACAACCCAGGCATGTGCCCTGGCAGGGAATCAAACCTGTGACTTTTTGGTTCACAGGCTGGCAATCAACCCACTGAGCCACACCAGCCAGAGAGCTGTTTTACATAAAATTAAAATATATATAATCAAAAATAATAGCAAAACACCATAATGTCAGCTCTTCCAGGGCTGAGTATTCAGTGTAGCATTCATCAGTTTATAAATTCTGTCACTGATATTTACAAATAAAGAACACAAATAAGTTAACTGCCCCAGTTCAGTGAAGAGATCCAGATAGCTGAGCTTAAATCCCACCCAAAACTGAACTTGGGTATTTTTTGCAATGGGTAACAGAAAACAATTTTTCTGCTTGAAACATAATCCATTCATCATTCTAAAGAAAACATAAAATTAGGTCAAAATCACCTCCTGGGACTTTAACCAGCTTTTTCCCCTTCTCACCAAATCTCATTCTATGTGGGCCCCAATAGGAAGGAGATTTTCAGAGGTTCTCAAACTGTAACCAGCACTAGGACTACCTGCAGGTAAAATATTGCTGAACCCCATGGGCAGAGCTTCTTTCTGATTGAGGAGGTCTGGGGGTTCATTTCTAACATATTCCCAAGTACTTTGCTGCTGCTGGCCGGTGAACCCCACTTAGAGAACCACTGCTCTGCATAATCAAGCAATGCACAAGTGTTAAACACTGACTACATTCACCCCCTTTGCCTAGGCTATATGTCTGGTATGGCAAAGAGACTAGAGAAGACTGAAAAGGAATACACACATACCTAACATCTGTCAAGCAATCATGTTATTTGGTCCTAATAGAACTCAGGGAAGCAGGTTCCCCATTTTGCACAGGAGAAAACCAAGGTCCAGAGGAGTGGAGAGAATTGTTTTATCAAACTCTACTGATCGGTAGCAGAGCCAAGACTGCCACCCAGGGGCCTGTGGCTCCAAGTCCTGGGTGCTCCTTCCCCTACATCTTTCCTGCATCCTTTGCCTACAGCAGCTCTGATCCCGTCTTCTGGTCACCAAGAGCTTAAAACACAAGGCACAGCTGTAGAGCCCTTCTGACTGCCATCAGGAAAGATAACATGAAGGCTAAGTCCTCAGGGTTAGTTGGGACAAAATATTGATATCAGCAGTTAAAGGCAAATATCAATGAATGAGTTGTTCTCACAGATGGCAAGCAATTTTTCAAACCAGATATGAAATTGGACCTCATTCTTTAAGATTTTCATGCTCAAACACTTTCATTTTCTCAGATAGTGTTCACACTTGCAAGCCTATGTATTACTCCCTCAGTCCAACTGTGCAGACTTTCTCCCGTAGCTCTGACAGGAAAAAATAAACAACTAAGCAGTTGAACATGACAAAAGTGTCCCCACGTAGATTCCATCACGTCCCATTGACCTTTCTCAATGACTATCAGGCTAGAAGAGGAAGCCTGATTATCAGAGAGAGGCAAGAGTGTGTGGCAGGAAGCAAAGGGGCGTCTAGGAAAACATCCTAATCCTTATTTTTGTCAGGAGCTATGTGTAGGATTTAGGAAACCAATCCACCAAAGAGCATCAGACAAGCTCCCTATTAGCATCATAGCGTTTATTTTCCATATTGAGATTTTCCATGAATGGCAAGAATAGACAACACACAGAAGAGAAAATATACATGGTCAATAAATATGAAAAGATGCTCAACCCAATGGGTGGCCAGGAAAATGCAAATTAAAATGAGGTTTTCAAACCCCTGGGCCTGCCACACTGATTACATTCTTGGCTGAAATGGAAAGGGGGGGCTTGATTTGGAGTCAGCACTGGATCTCAAATCCAGATCACCTTTACATTCCAGATATGAGACTCCAACTCAACAATGACCGTCCTCAGTGACTCCAGACCACGTTGCTTGATTCTCACTTTACTGCATAAATCATGTTTTTCAAGTCTTTCTCTATGACTAGGCCATGCACTCCTTGCACATGGGGACTTTGTCCCATCTCTCTACCCCAATAGAGCCTGGGAACATACATATGTACAATAAGACTGATGAGTGATTAATAAAACTGAAATAACCTTGCCCTTGAACAGCTCACACACCAGGGTAATAGCCATCTTCCACAACATGCTGTAAGGACATGACATTCCAATTCTTTTGTCTTACAGTGTTAATATTACTACATGAAATGGGAAGAGGGGTTAAAACTTTGCAGAAGAGTAAGAGGATTTAAGCAAATGTAGAAATACTGTTGAGGTTATCACTCATTTCCATTTGGCAAAAATTATGGCTATGTCTTTGTAATGATTTGCTAAGCAATTTGATAACATTTCCAAAAAAGCCAGCAGTTCACTGATCTTGGTTAAGAAAAGAATTCCTAACCAACCAGTATAACACTTCAGTGAAGGAAGAAGAGTAAGTTCTAGAGGTCTGCTGTACAACACTGTGTCTAGAGAACACAGTACTGTATGTGCACTTAAAGTCTAAGAGGGAAAATGTGATGTTAAGTAATCTTACCACAATAAAATAAATTTTTAAAAAATTATTTCTTAGCACCTTGACATTTTTTCAGACATTTAATGTTAGGGGATGGCAAAATGAAGCTAGGAGCTAAATTGGAGATCAGTTCCTTATTCCTTACTTCCCTTTGAGGTGAAGAGAAATGAACAGATTAGAGCCACACTAAGGAGAGAGAGTTAACCCAAGGTGGTGAATGATTTGGTGTGAAGAGTGAGGGAAAAGTAGAATTCAAGAATGACATCCAGGTTTGAGGCCCTTAACCACGAGAGGGAAGGGGGAGGAAGCATGCACAGGTGAACTGAAGACACCGAATTCAGTGTGAGACATTGTGAACCTGAGGTGTTTGTGAGACAGGATGCCACTGGGTACACAGGTCCAAAATTCCAGGAGACTCTCCGTGATGAAGACATGTGCTGAGTGGAGAGAAGGAAAAAAAAAACTACTCACTTATATGCAGTTATCTGCTCCTCTCCTTTCAAATTATTCTTCCTATTTATTAGGTCAGGTCCTTCAAAAGAAATACATTCAGTAGGTGTTTTTATTGTGCTAAAATATCCATAACATAAATTTACTATTCTATTTTTCAGTGTCCAGTTCAGTGGCATTAGGTACATTCACATTGCTTTGCAATCATCGCCACTACCCATCTTCAGTAGATTTTGAAAAATTGCCTCTTTTCAAAGCACAACAATTTTGTAATTAATTTCACTAATTTGGGTTTTACTATTGCAGAAGTGTTAAAATTTATTATAATAAATTCCTTTATCTGAAGTCACTGATAAATAGCACATCAAATACACAATTTTTCAAATTCATTTTAGAACACTGAATTGGATGATTAAGCTACCGTAAATATCTGTGAATGTTTAAGCAGTCTTCAAACTAAGGAAGTTTTTCTTTACAAGAAGGAGCTGGGGCCCTATCAGACCTGAGGGCAGAAGGCGGCAGCTGCTAATCAAAACTAAAAGCCCCTTCCTGTGTGAGGTGAAGTGGCCTTCCTCATCCTCTTTCCTGTTGTCTCAGTTTCCTGCGCAATCAAGCCTACTGTTGAACTCATAAATTTAAAGAGCAACAAAGTTGAATCTTGACATCCACTAGTATTGTTTCATCATTATCTAGTTGGACAAGTCATTATTTATTTATTGACTTTAGAAAAGAGAGAGGGAGGAAAAAAGCTTCTAGGAAAGGGAAAGGGAACCTTTTGCCCCTGGAAACCAAAAAGGCAAAAACATCTCTTCTTCTACAATGGTCTTTTAGTTCTCTTACCCTCTAGGAAACAGGCTACCTACTTATCTATGAAAATTTCCATTGATTTAAGATTAAATGATAAGTCACTGGATAAACCAGAATTCTCATTGCCAAAATCTCAGCTTCTTAAAAAGGTCCCCTTAGGGTAGGAAATCACTGTCAGGCAATTTCACTCCTCTTTGCCAAATTTTTTATTTCTTGGCCTTTTTTAAACCCTTGGAGATGATTATATGACCAAATTCTGGCCAGTGAAACCCTACTGAGTCTTCTGGAAAACTTTTTTGCTTTCCTGATTAAAGCAATAAACAGCAGAGAATTCAATGGTGATCTACCTTTCTATTTTTTCTGTCTTAAATGTAGATGTAATTGCCTTATGCAATGGCAACCATCTTGCAACCATGAGACAAAAAAAATGGGGAATCAGAAAGTCGGAAAAGCTAGGATCCTTAATAATGTTGTTTAAATTTTCTCTTAAATAAATAATAAACATCAAGTTCTGGCCAACTTGGAGGTGTAGGTAGAAACCTTTCACTTCCTCCCATAACCAAAAGGAGCATAACAATCAATCTAAAATCAATAAACAACCAGAAGTGCCAGAAAATCAAACTACATGGAACTGCAACAACCAAAGAATTAAAGAAATAGTCAACCTGCACAACCAGACGGGTAAGAACCCCTGGCAAGGCAGCAGACGACAAAGGCAGAGCCAGCTGAGAGAAACTGCAGCAAGGCAGTGGACTGCAGGGGTGGGGATGGCTGAAGGGAAAACTGAGACTCAAAGCTCACTGTGGACGAGGAAGGCCCCAAAGTAAAAGAAGCTCCCAGTCTCACACAAGAGTTCGTTGGAAAGTGTGCTAGAGCTGAACAGGAGAGCTGCATGGTTCCCTCTCTGGCCCCTCCCCCACAGGCAGCATGCTAGCGCAGCAAGGAGGGTTGCCCTGCCCTGATGAAAACCTAAGGCCCCACCCCTTTACAACTTAACAGGTGCACCAAGACAAAGAAATATGGCCCAAATGAAAGAACAGAGCAAAACTCCAGAAAGAGAGCTAAGCAGTGAGGAGATAGACAACCTTTCTGATGGAGAATTTAAAGCCCTGGTAATCAAAATGCTCACAGAGCTGATTGAGCTTGGCTGAAAAATGAAAAAAACAAATGAAAGATACCCAAAATGAAATAAAGCAAAATATTGAGGGAACCAACAGTGACAGGAAGGACACCAGGACTCAGATCAACGATTTGAAACAAAAGGAAGAAATAAACATCCAACCAGAACAGAATAAAGAAATAAGAATTCAAAACTGTGAAGAGAGACTTAGGAACCTCTGGGACAACCTGAAACATTCCAATATCTGAACTACAGGGGTGCCAGAAGGAGAAGAGCAAGAGCAAGAAATTGAAAACTCATTTGAACAAATAACGAAGGAAAACTTCCCCAATCTGGAGAAAGAAATAGACTTGTAGGAAGTCCAGGAAGCCCAGAGCATCCCAAAGAAGATGGACCCAAAGAGGAAAACACCAAGGCACATCATCATTAAGTTACCCAAGATTAAAGATAAAGAGAGAATCTTAAAAGCAGCAACAGGAAAGGAGTTACCTACAAAGGAGTTCACATTAGACTATCAGCTGATTTCTCAAAACAAACCTTGCAGGCAAGAAAGGGCTGGAAAGAAGCATTCCAAGTCATGAAAGGCAAGGACCTACATCCAAGATTGCTCTATCCAGCAAAGCTATCATTTAGAATGGAAGGGCAGATAGAGTGCTTCCCAGATAAGGTCAAGTTAAAGGAGTTCATCATCACCAAGCCATTATTATATAAAATGTTAAGGGGACTTATCTAAGAAAAAGAAGATGAAACTATGAACAGTAAAACAAAAACAAACTCACAACTATCAACAAATGAACCTAAAAGAAAAAAAAAACAATGAAAACAAAAACTAAGCAAACAACTAGAATAGAAACAGAATCAGAGAAATAGACATCACATGAAATCAGATTTCAGTGGAGAGGGGAAAGGGAAGAATAGGGGGTAAAAGGTACAGGGAAGAAGAAGCAAAATTGGTAGGCATAAAATAGATGGAAGAGATCAAAAATGGTATAGGAAACAAGAGAACTCAAAGAACTTATATGTACAACCCATGGACATGAACTAAGAGAGGGAAATGCTGGAGGGTTGGGGGGTACAGGGCAGAGGGGAGATAAAGGGGGAAAATTGAGAAAACTGTAATAGTATAATCAATAAAATATACTTAAAAATTAATAAATAAATAATAAATGTCATTATGGTTTAATCTTTTAAAATATTTTAGCTGTTATTAAAATGAGATTAAAAGGAAGAAAATAACTTTAACATGATCTAACTATGAAAAAGATATTAACAGTACTCATGCTTATCATTCACAGCTACCCTGAAAAGTAAGGCTATTTTATATATCAGCTCATGTCCTTGCTTAAGAGAGAGAGTTGGATTTCTAAAACATCAAGGACCTGAAAAGAACCCAGTCCACACTCTTGACTCATCCATGTGACCTCCCTGAGCAGTTCAACTAGACCCAGTCAGGCCCATGGCCCCAATTCAACCTCATAAACAGCACTAATCATACTACCTAGTGCCTACCACGTATTGGGAGCTCACCTAATGTAAATGCTTCATGATTATTTCTCATGTAAGTTGTTCTGTACAATAAATAAGTCTATGAAGCAGTCATCATCATTCCAGATTTTACAAATTAAAAAACAACAGATCAGACTCCACAAGGTGCCATATCCATTGGCACCTTCACAGCTAGTAGTAACAGAGCTAGAATTTGAAACCAGGTCTATTTGTGAAGCCTGTCACAAGGGATTTGTGAGAACTGCCTCCCAGTTTCTTTCCTGGCACTATCAGCCACCATCCCCTTGGGGCTGAAACCAGACTGCTTTTTGTGGAAGCCATTGTTACCTCCCACACATTCTGCCCAAAGTGTGTCTCAGCCGACCCCCTCTTTCCCAGCCACTGTGTGGCTCCCAGTTGTCACCAGGTCTCCCTGTCTCCTGTGTGCCCTTTCTATAGCTGCAGCTAAGACTTGCCAGAAACACAAAGCCACATCTTTCTAAAATTTAACTCTGAGCCTGTGACCCGCCTCAGGAAAGAATGTACATCAGCTTCTTCATTGCCCCAAAAGTAGAAGAAACAGGAAAACCGGACCCCATGCATTCAGAGAACCAAGCCAGGGCCTTTCCGATCCTACAGTCATGCATCCACCTGGGTGACATATTCTGAGAAATGCATCACAGGCAATTTCATCATTGTGGGAACATCATAGAGTACAATCACATAAACCTAGATGGTCTAGCCCACTGCTCCAGGATGCAAGCCTGTATAGTGCATTACTGTCCAAAACAACATGAAATTGAATGAAGCACAAGGAAAAATGATGCAATCAAAGGCATGGTAACCATGACATACCTGAGGCCACAGCCACCCTAACACAGCATACTCTTTACAGCAAATATTTTTAATAAGTACAAAGCATACACTCTAAAGTAACAATGGGAAGTATAGTAAATACATAAACCAGTACCATTATTGTTTATTATTATCATCATTATTATGTAGTATACATAACTGTATATGCTATAATTTTATAGGACTGGCAGCACAGTAGGTTGTTTACACCAGCATCACCACAAACACATGGGTAATATGTTTCCCAGGACATTACAATGGCTGCAACATCATTAGACGATAGCAATTCTTCAGTTCCATTAAGATCCCTTGGGACCACCATCGCACATGCAGTCCAACATTGACCACAAGTCATTATGGGGTGTGTGACTGTACAGGGTTCTCCATATCAGAAGAGAGGCCAGAGGCCACTCAACCCCACATCCCCATGGGTGCCTGTCCCCTGCTGGGTCTTGGGCTTCCAACTGGCCAGCACTTGGACATGAGAACTCGGCCAGAGAAAGGGCAGAGAGTTCCTCAGAAAACTCACTGGAAATTTGAGTGCCAAGCCTGTACAATCACAAATAAGCCAGGAAGCTAGGAGAGATTTTGTCAGGTGTGTGCCCTCCTGGCATGCTCAAAGTTCCTAGAGTCCTGAGCTCCAGGAGCTGCTAAGAGCTAACAGCACCCACAGTCCTGGCCAAAAGGATTTCCCAGGATTGCCTGGACACAGCCTCACTGAAAGACAGTGCTTTCCCTTTTCAGGGGGAAGGAGGAGAAGTAGGAATTGTTTCTCAGTTTTACAAATTCTAATTTCATATGCATGAAACAGAATAAAAAATAACATATCTTTCATCATCCAAATTATAGAAAATAAGCCCCAGTGGAACTCTATGGGTGGGAATTTGCAGATGTCGGGCACAGGTTAAAAGCCTGAGACCACTGAAGTGATCTTCCCAGACACTGACCCTCCTTCAAGGCTACATGTCATCCCTGGCCAGTCCCTCCCAACTTTGCCATCCCATCCCATGCTCTGCTCCTCTCCTCATTTGAAAGGGTGGCTGCAAAACCATTTAGAAGATGAGTGCCTCCACTCTACCCACCTCCACCCTCTAACCACTGCCAGCACACCCACTGCCCCATCTCTCTCTCTCAGCTCTACCTCACCAGGAGCAAAGTATGTCTCTCTCAGATAAGAATTTTAAGGGGACATGACACAGGTCCTGTAAGAAAATGCACTAGTGGGCTTGTGTATCTTTATCAACCTTCTATGTTGACCTCTGCCCTGTCACCACACAGCACCCAGGACCAGTCGGAATCCTGCAGACTTGGCTGCAGTACAAGGCTCCAAGGCTTTATCTGAGTATGGATGTCAAAGGTGTGGTTCCTAGGAAGCTGACTGAGGCAGCGATGAGCATGCCAGTGTCTGTTAGGGAGTGCTCCTGGGTCAGCCCTTGTGGAAGGGTGAGGACAGGGGTGGGGACAGGAGTGGGGAGGCAGAGGCTGAGTTCTGGTGGAGTTCTCAGGACTTCAGCTGACCCCACGGGGAGCTTAAGGGCTTAGATAGCCTTCGGAGTTGTTCCAAGCTGGGTAAGAAAACCAGGCCTGTCAACCAGCCTTGGTTAGTCAATGGGTGTGGACTTCCTCTGGAAGGAGGTAGGACTTGAGTGAGACAGCTCTCTTCAGCTAAGGCACTGCCCAGAGGGGCTGACAGCTGAGGGCCATCTTGCTGCAGCATGGCCAGCAGCTGGGGGAGTAAATCCCTCATGCCTAAGAAAAATGCTGGGTAGCCCCTCACAGCATGCACCACCCTGGAATTCCCTCTTCAGCAAAGTCCACAGGAGTTTAGCTTCCTCCAAGAAGCCACCATGAATTTGGCCTCTCACAGGGACTGCTTCTCCTCTAAGCTCACTAGCACCACAATCCTGTGGCTGCTTTTGCTTTGAAGTCCAGCTTCAAAGTCCAACTTCCCATGTTAAAGAGGCCAGATGGAAAAGTACTTGAGGGCAGTGAGACCAACATTTATACAACTCCTCCATGGCTGGGCCTTTCTCCCAGGGAGCAGTGTATTTGAATGGGAAGAACATGAGCTCTGGGCTCATATCCAAACTGGAATTCTTACCTGCTTGGACAGCTTAGACAAGCTAGTTAACCTGTATAAGCCTCAAATATCTCGACTCTAAAGTGGAGTCGAGATATTTCATACACATACCCATGCCTTTCTCTGGGTTTATTCAGGCAGCAGAACTACAGTGATCGGCCATGATATACCAAATGCCCTTTATGTATATTACTTCAGTTCTTACATTTCTTTTTCCCTTATCAATGCCATTATGGTGGGGCATATCAAGAACTGCATCCCATGTCACTCAGATTCGAGAACTATCATGGATCTTCAAACCTACGCAGGCCTGAAGCCAAAGTCTGGGCCCTTCATTCTGCTTCTACAGCTATGGTCTTTCTCCTCAAGGTGGCTAACAGAGTGCTTTGTTCATGCACTTCCATGGTCCCCAAATTTCTTAACACAGCAAACAAGATGCTCTGTAACTTGACTCCAAACAACTTTCTAACCTCATGTCCCATGACATCCTCCAGCCTCACTGGTCCACTCCCCCAGCCCAGCATCACTTCCTGCGTGCCCTTTCCCTCCCCTCACTCTCCCCAGCTGAGATCCTTCCATTCATGACCCTGCTGAAATAGCACCCTCTCCGTGAAGGTTCTCACGCCTGCCTTCTGTGTACAAAATACTTTATTTCTACTTCCTATATGCTCTTACGCCATCCTCTGTACTATGTCTACTTATTTAAGTCTTTTCTTCAGTAGACTGTAAACTCCTTGGAGATGAGACCATCACAGTCACCATTGTACTCAGATAAGATTTTTTTCAGTAATAAGTGAAGAACACACAATACAAAATACAGATGATGTAGTATAGAATTGTATACTTGAAGCCTATATAATTTTATTAACCAGTATGACCCCACATAAGAAGAATTGGGAGACAAAACCAGACAAAGACACAACAAAGCAAGAAAACTTCAGGCCAATATCGCTGATGAACATAGTTGCTAAAATCCTCAACAAAATATTGGCAAACCGCATCCAACAATACATTAAAAAGATCATACACCCTAACCAAGTGGGATTCATCCCAGGGATGCAAGGATGCTTCAACATTTGCAAATCAGTAAATGTAAATCAGTTTACATCACATAAACAAAAGCAAAGACAAAAATCACATGATCATATCAATAGATGTGGGGAAAGCATTTGATAAGGTACAGTACCCATTTATGATAAAAACACTCAGCAAAGTGGGAA